>CAUYLG010043988.1:0-86037 GCA_963573385.1 Cacajao melanocephalus
ATAAACATGTAACAACTCTTATAGCTTGAAGTTGTCTTTAACTTGGCACTGGAATCTCAACTGCAGCACAACTGCTGTTACTTCAGAGCTGTGCCTCTCCTTTTGCAAAAACACATAAATAAATAAATAAATAAATAAATAAACTAAAAGAAAGAAACAGGAAGCCAGTACTCATATCTTGGTGGTGCATTGAAGCCCACGTGTAGGAGCTCAGGAGAGCAGATGGAAAGGTCAAGGATGCCTAGTCACTCAAGTTCAGCCACAGCACGGGTATTTATTTACACCAGGGGAATGGGGCAATGGAGTGTGGATAAATCGGCACAGCTGTCCAAATCCCATCCGCCTCCTCCTTTCCCTTCTCTTGTGGATCTGCACTCCTGAATAGACACACAGTCTGCAGCAGCAGTCCCCAGCCTTTTTTGTTCCAAGGGCTAGGGTGAGGAAGGATGGTTTGGGGATGATTCAGGCACATTACATTTATTATGTGTTTTATTTCTATTATTAGTACATTGTAATATATAATGAAATAATTATACAAGTCACCATAGTGCAGAATCAGTGGGAGCCCTGAGCTTGTTTTCCTGCAACTAGCCAGTCACGTCTGGGGGTGATGGGAGACAGTGACGGATCATCAGGCCTGAGATTCTCATAAAGGGCTTGCAGCCTAGATCCCTAGCATGCGCAGTTCACAATAGGGTCCACACTCCTATGAGAAGCCAGTGTCAATACTGATCTAAGAAAAGGCGGAGCTCTGGCGGTCATGTGAGTGATGGGGCATGGCTATAAACACAGTTGAAGCTTCACTTGCCCACCGCTCACTTCCTGCTGTGTAGCCTGCTTTGGAGATTGAGGCCCGGGTCTACAGAGTTCCTGGCCTGGGTAGACAGGTTGCCGTGCTTCATGGTACGTGCATTGCTCTTGGTCTGCAGTGCAGGGGAGAAATGCAAGCTGCAATGGTGGTTTACAGAAGCAGAACACAACAGTCTGCTTTACGCTTTAAAATCAGGGTCTCGGGCTCAGCTCGTGCACTGGTGTAGGGACTCCTGTTTTTAATTAAAAGGGTAAATTCAGAGAAAATATCAATGGGTTGGAACAAATGTGTTTATTTCTCTCTAGACAGAAGGTCCCTGTGAGTCAGGCTGCACTGAGCCGGACGACAAAGCCTCGCCCCCAGTGTTCCAGGGGCCACGTGGATGGGAGTGGGAAGAAGGCCTGGGGACCCCATTCCTTCAGCTCCACTCTTGACTTCACCATCATCACAAGTTTCTGAACCTTGAGGGTCATGGTCAGGGATAAGGACAGTGAGGGGCGAGATCAGGGGTGTGGTGAGTGAGGGGCGTGGTCAGGGGAAAAAAGAGTGAGGTTAAGGGTGAGGGGCATGGTCAGGGGTGTGGAGAGTGAGGGGTGTGATTGTGACTCACAGGTGACACAGGAGGAATCCAGGCAGGCTCCCTGTAGGAGGAGACATCTGATGAGAATCCTGAAGTTCTGAGTGGTACATAGTGAACTGATGGAGGCTTCTCAGGAGAAGACATAAAACCTGAGGGAGGCCATTTCCTTCATCCTGTCATTCCCCATCCTCTATCTGCCCTCCTGCTGCACATTAATTTCCCATGAACCCAAAAGGAGAGATAGTGGCAATTAATATTTTTATGCAAATGTTTTGTGCCTCAGGGCGTACCCTTGCTGTGATTTATGAACAATGATTAAAAATAACTCATTTAATGTAATCTAACAGGAACAAATATGGGAAGACAAGATTAAATTAAATTTCTTCCCCCTGGAAAAGAACTTCGAAGGTCACCCTCTTGGAAATGCAAGTGGTTTCTTCCATCGGAGTTCGAGGTTTTAGGTACCAAAATGAAATTCTAAAAATAAAAGATGCTGCGTAAATATGTCACCCTGAAATTAAGTCTATGCCTCCCTTTGATCTGCAGGAGCCTTTTCGGGACTCTGAGTTTTCTCTTTGCCCACGGAGTCATGGAAGTGGAAGAGGATCAGTGGGTAAACAACAATTCCCTCCCCCGGGCCCTAGTGGCCTCTTCCAGGAAGGGCTCTTCTTTGACTATGTCAGAAAAAAATGGGCTGAGTAATCAACAGATCTTGGCTGCTTCTCCCTGTGTGCAAATTACTAAAGTTTCCAGCCACAACCCTCGCCCCTCATGGACTCGCCAAAGTCACAGCTTCACAAGGTTGCAGACCCCTGACTCTGAAGGAGACTCTCCACCTTCATAGGCTGGGGCCTTCAGGGGCACCCCCAGTTTTCATTTGGTCAGTGGGTAGTAACAGGAAAGAGCTCAAGGGGTCGAAGCCCAGCAGAGTGCTTTGCATGAGGAAGTGACGCCTAGACTGTGAGCGCTGAAGTGTACATCATAGGAGGCACCTATTTAAACGTTCATTTGTCATCCAGAACTACTTGTAGTCAGAGGTGACGCGAGTGAGGGGCGTGGTCAGGGTGTGGCGAGAAGGGGCGTGGTCAGGGGTTAAGCCGACTGAGGGGCGTGGTCCGGGTGAGGTGAGTGAAGGGGCGTGGTCAGAAGTGAACCGAGTGAGGGGCGTGGCCGTGGGTGTGGCTTCTGGGGCGTGGTCGGGCTGTGGCGGCCGAGGGGCGCGGTCCAGGTGAGGTGAATAAAGGGGCGAAGTCCAGGGTAAGCTGAGTGAGGGGCGTTGAACATGTTCAAACCTGTTCCCACTGCAACTGCTGCAGCCACACCCGAAGATGTTACACATTCTCGCTCCAAGGTGATGTGTCCCGGGTCTAACACACAGAATCAGGCAGCAGGTATAGACACACTCAGAGTCAGCAGCGCCTGCAGTACAGGGGGCCGGCCTCCTTCAGATAGTCTACGGCTCTGCAGCCTGGGAGCTTCTGGGCTTTGGCTCAGCGTTTCTTCCGCCTCCTCCCTCTGGAAAGTCCTGACTTTCTGGGTCATCGCATGAGGGGATCCATGGGTCTTTGTTTCCAAGAAGGTGTGCTAAGCCACCCAGAGTTCAAGACAAGTAAAACGGATCATCCGTAATCCTTCCGACTGGAGGATAACCAAAAGCTTCAGAGGCCCCGTAACAGCCATTTCTTTATGCCGACAACAAACCATCCATCTGTGCAACCATCCGTCCACCTGTCCAAGCGTCTGCACACCTGTCCACTATCCACTCACTCACAGTTTTCACTGAGCACATGCTCTGTGCCAGGGGCTAGGAACCACTGACCCTGGGTCACTCTGTCCTGCTGTCTGACTGGGAGGCAAGAAGAGGAGAGAACTATTTATCTTTCAAGGAACTCCATTACACAGACAACATGCAGCATTATATAATTTACTACACTTAATGGCTTTTAATAACTTCCCTGAATAAAATAATAATAATAGATGTCATTGAACGGATTCATTCATTCCTTCATCCATTAGCCCATTCACTTAACAAATACGCCTCATTCATTCAACACATACTTCCTGAATACATACTTTGTTCCTGACATTCTTCCAGGAACTCGAGAGACAGATTTGAACCATAAAGAAAATGATGTTTTCTGTCCATCATGTAAGCTTACTTATGTATACTACTTACAGAGAACATGAAGCATAAGCTTATATTACAACTGAATGCCAATTCAGTATCTAAACACCTTCTGATAGTCATTGTCTGTAATATTAAAGAATGCCATATTTCACCAATTCCAGGATACGTCTTCTTCCACGTTGTAAAACCTCTGAATCTGGATGTCCTTGCCATGCCTGTTGACCACGCAGTGGTCTTGATGTAATGGACATTGTCTAAGCGTGCACAGCAAAGCATGCAGAACAGGTGCAGTAGTTGGAAAATAAATCCTGGACCTTCTCATGTAGGGTCCAGCTCTACTAGGGTCTTGGGGTGTCCCCTACTGCTGTCCTGAGGTGCTGGATCTGAGAAATAAGGAGACAAAGTGCCAAGGGACTGGATAAGAGCAGCTGGGCTCGGGGGGTCAACACCCTTTACAAGCAGAGACAGGCAAGGCCCCGAACATCCAGGCGCGTCTGTATTTATTAGGGATAGGTTGGGGGGAAGGGCAGTGAGTAAGGTCATCTTAAGGACAGTGATAGGGTCAAGACAGTCACACGAGTAATAAACAAGGGGCCCACCCCCATTAGGTCACCGAGGCAAGGAGGCGGGCAGTGCGCAGCGAGGAGGGTTCAGTGTGCAACATCTCTTACCTAGGGGCAGGCAACTTCTAAGGTTTCCTATAGGAGGATGCTTTGAGTCAGCAGAGTAGCCAGAAAGCTGACAGGGTATACAGCTAACAAGGCACGATTATACCTGAGGGGTTTTCAGCCGTCAGACATTTGTGGGATTGGCAGCCTGAGAT
Source organism: Cacajao melanocephalus (assembly GCA_963573385.1). Taxonomy (NCBI): domain Eukaryota; kingdom Metazoa; phylum Chordata; class Mammalia; order Primates; family Pitheciidae; genus Cacajao; species Cacajao melanocephalus. The sequence continues at coordinate 4,343 of CAUYLG010043988.1, forward strand.
CAGCTTTCCACAAGAACTGGAAGCAAGATACTACAGCTCCCTTTCAGGAGGACTGACTCTTGCTCCAAGCGGCCAAACAGCGGGTATTTTTACGATACTGAATGCTGCGTGACTCTTGCTCCAAGCCTGCCGTACAGTGGGTATCTTTAAGATACTGTTTAGATAGGGGGTATCTGTTAAGATACTGAACGCTGCCACCTGGGCCTACCTGCTGTGTAGCACATGCCCTTTCAGGCAGGGGCACTACCGCCTGGGCCATTGATTCTTGTCCTGGTGTGGCTGTTTTTCCCTAGTTCATGCTGTGCACCGTGTCTGCTCTTGACACCCCTCCGACTACAAACTAAGATGTGATTATATAAAAGGAAGTAAATGAGCAGCAAGTCATTCTTCAGGCACTAACTGTGCCAGGGATCTGCTTAGCTCTCCTTCCTTGGTGCCCAGAAGGGGAGGTTACCCACACTCTCATGGGGACACTCCCTTTAGGAATGCTGCACAGATGCTCTGGAGGGCAGAGGGTGATTGTGAAAAACAGAATTATAGGCAATTCCTAATCAAATAAGTTTTGGAGTATTGGGTTGTAAATACTTGTTTAAAGTTTTAAGAATGTTATGATTGGTAGGCAGAACAGTGGCCCCAGAAAGTGTCTATGTCCTAATCTCAGAAGTTGTTATGCTCTGTTACGCCGCAAGGAGGCATTAAGGAGGCATTAAGCTTGCAGATGGAATTAAGTTTGCTCCCCAGCCACAGGGAGAGTGGCCTGGATGATCCAGGTGGGGACAGTCTAATCAAAGGCTCTTTAAAAGTAGAAAAAGGAGGCAGAAGAGTTCAGGTCAGAGAGATTTCAAGATGGCAGGTGCCTGTTGGCTTTGAGAGGGAAGCAAGGATCCTTAGGTCAAGGAACACAGATAGCTTGGAAGGTGAAGAAGGCAAGGAAATGAATTTCCATACCCCGCCACCCAAGCCTCCAGAAGGAATCAGTCCTGTGACACCAAGGCCTCAACCCATTGATGCCCATGTCAGACGTCTGACCTGCAGAACCGTAAGATACTGTGCTGGTGCAAAAGTAATTGCGGTTGTTTCCCTTTTAATGGCAAAAACTGTAATTACTTTTGCACCGACCTAATAATTAATAAGTGTGTGTTATGTTAAGTCATGGAATGAGTGACAATGTGTTACAACATTGGTAAGAAACTAATACATTACCAAATTTATTTCACTTCAACTTTCTTTATGTACACACAAAATATAGTATATGATATATACTAATATACTAATTCCAAGTTATGAGAGAGCACTGGATATATAAATTTAGTTGGATGTGAAATGAAAATAAATCTTGGGACCCCAAACTCACTCAGCCAAAGGGAAAAGTCAAGCTGGAAACTGGACCATGCAAACCTGCCTCCCATCTTTGCTCCTAAAAAGATGGCTACAAAGATGAAAAGCTACATACGTCCCTCACGTTTTGCCCAGAAGGGAATGCCTTGTGGGCCCCACAAGGTCTTCACCCTAAAACAGCTCTGTTGAAGTTCATCCTGGCAATAATTTATATTGCCAGGAACATAGGGCAGAACTCAAAGTCATCCCTCATTAACCTGAGACAAACCCATATTGGATTTGCTTTCTCTGCCCTATTGTCTACGTAATCTTACGTAAAAATGCAGATTCACTGAGCCAGACAAAGGCATGAATGATTGTTTCTCCTACCCTCCTCTCACATGAAAATTATGTATTTTTCAGTATTCTGCCCTTTCCTCTTTAAATATTGAAGCCCTCAAAATCATCTTCAGAGAACCACATGGATCTGTCTCTTGGATGCACATCCTTAATTTTGGCAAATAATCCTAAAATGATTGCGATTGCTGAGGTCATTTGCTGTGATTTACGTTGGCAATTTTGTTTTTCCTGTCTTATGATACATACGTAATCAACAACAATCAATGGCACCTTAGAGCAAATGAATCCCCTACAAACAAGGCTATGTAGTCAGCACACACCCATCTTCAGATACGGAAAATAAATGCAGTAAGGAAAGGGCTGATATTCTATTCCTTAGCTTCCTCCCAACCCCGTGGAAGCCCCATAGTACCCTTCTGGCCTGAGTGGTTGTGTCCAGATCTCAGGAGGAAAATATCAGACGTGGAGCCCAGCCCTTAGAGAGCATCTGGGGGACCTGGGATCTAAACACAGATCTGAGGGGTGTGGGGCCCACCTTAGCTGCCCAGCCTCGGGAGAGGAGGATTGTGCTGAATGCGCTTAGTCCTCCAATGTTGGCCTTGTGCCCCATCCCTCCTGCACAGGATGTTGGGGCCGGTGATGAGTTTGAGAGGTCAGATGAATGTGTCTCTCTCCCAGTGACCTGGAGAAATGAAAATGTTCATTGCACATGGCCGTGGGCTGGACCTTCCACACCTGTTTTTTTTTCTAAGACAGCCAGGTGCCAAGTATGCATCTGCAGTTGCAATTCAGTGGCAATGACCCCCCTGAAAATAACCCGCACAGAAATGTCACTTAGGAATCTTTATGACTTGAGCTGTTCATCTGTCTTCCCAACAGGTCAGCTCTTGGCTAACCGTGAAAAAGATTTTTCAGAAAACCTTCTCAAATAAATCACGAATTCCTTTCTCTCACAACTTAGAAGAACAAAACTTTATGAACTTGAAAGGTAAAGGAAGCACCTTTCTTAAGGGCTCCGTGGGTACAATAAGCATCCTCATGCCCATCCTTCTCCCTGCCGGGTGCCGTCTTCTCACCGCTAGAAACCCAAAGGTGCACCAGCAATTCTCTCACTTGTGATCTCTCTCTCCTGGAGGTGACCAAGAGCTCAATTTATGTGCTCCCTATTTGAGAACAAAAGAGAGAGAAGAAGTCTCTGGAAGTCACTCTGACCCACTTGGAGGTGAGCTGCTATCACCAGAGGGTATCCTTCATGCGGAGGAGGCACTGTGAGCTTTTACTCACGCACATCGTCAGGGCTCTGCACAGCCCCCAAGAATGGAAACTGCCTTTGATCGGAGGGGAACTGCTAGTCTCCACACCCTGGTTCCTCACTTGTGGGCTGAGACTCTGCTTTTCCCTGCCTCCCTGTCCTCTCCAAGGGGGTGCCTCAGACAGCAGTGTGGCCGGCAGCGGATTTCCCTGAGCAGGGATTGTGGTGGATATTCTGCAAAGGAGAGCATTAAAAGAGGACAATGAAACAGACAGGAGAGGGCCTGAAACCTGGCCCTACTGGAGGGCTGTGTCACTTCAGGTAAACCACCGGCCTTCCTGAGCTGTCAGCTTCCTCATCTGTGCAATGGGGATACTGATGTCACCTTCCATAGTCTACAAGATTATTAGGAATTTGAAACTGGAAGATGCATTTACAAGCTCTTGAAAATAATGGGTTTGCAGGTGACTGGCACCTGCCTTGGAGGCTGGAGGTGACAGCAAAGGTCTCCGGGGACCAGAGTCAGATCCTAGAGCACAGGTCCTGCTACATCTATCTGTTCTTTTGGGGAAGAGAAGAATCTATGTAGCCTGTCTGTGGATTCAGCTTCTCCTGAACATTCCTGCCTGTGGCCTGGCATGTGTGCTAGTGGCTTCGTGTGTGTGCCAGTGGCCTGGTATGTGTGCCCATGGCTGATGTGTGTGCCAGTGATCCTGAGCTCCTCGGTCGATCTCATATAGCCCCACCATTTTTGTAATCAACATCACTGGCAGCCATTCCTGATCTTACATAAACCCCATTTATGTAACCACAGAGAAGCCACTCCTGGATTAAAGAAGGCCCTGGTGCTATGCTGGGAGAGCCCTGGGGCATCCAGAGACCAGAAGCCAAGGTAGACAGTAGAAAGAAAATATCAAAATGTCTGTCTCAGGAATATGTATGGTGGACTGTGGGTGGTGGGCTGTGGGTCAGTGGCTGGCTGGTGAGGAGAGACAGTTCTGACAGGACCGAAAATAGAGCTGACCCGAAATTCATTGCAACTGTCTAGTTCTTAAACACCTGCTCCTTACATACCATGATTGCAGGGAGCCCCTCACTGTGGAGTGACGTGGACCAGCTCCGGGACCCAATGGCGCTTCCTGAGTACCACCCTCCAGGGGTTGCCCTGTGATGGAATGAAGAATGGCAGGAATCAGGAGACCCAGTTTTTTCCTGCTGGGCCTCTGGTATGTTGTGTGGCCATGGGGCATCCTGGGTTTCTCTTCATCTGTAGAAGGATGACTGAGCTCCTGCCTGCGCCCCACAGAGTCTCATGCAGAAGGGGCGGGGAGCTCATAGCACTGGCAAAGACAAGCCTAGCCCATTCTATGGGTGTGCATCAGCTGCCCCAGAGAGGGACAGAGCTGGTGGCACAGAAGGCGGGGAGAAAGAAGAGGCCCCTCCTGGTGCAATTCCTGAGCACATGCCCTAGGCCTCGCCCAGCTGCCACTGCAGGAGGCACCTTCAGGGGAGCCTTGATCATGGGCTCCACCTCACCAGGCAGTGGAGGCTGGAGGGGTCACAAATCACTAATGTGACTGGACCCACGAACCATGTCTGCCACAGCGCCGAGGCCCAGGAGAGAAGCACCAGGAAGGGAAGGCACGGAGAACTCACAGAAGCCCTGGTGGGGAGGTCCTCAGACAGCCCCAGGCCACGGGCTGGTCCCTTGGGGCCCTAGACCACAAAGACACGGCATGTCGGTTGCAAAGGAGAGAAGGGGCTCTCAATTTTAAAACCGAGAAAGAGGCTGCCTGCTGTCAGGCTCCTCTGAGCCTCCTCTATTCTCGGCCCTGCTGTGGGTGTCTGTGTTCATCTTCGAATTGCCCAGTTTTAGCAAAACTCCCATTGCAAGCGCCCATTTTTGTTCTGATAAACATAGAATTTGACCCTTCTTGTCTTAAAGCTTGATCGAGTGGGTTTAGCCAAAAATCCCCAGCTCCATGTCTGATCACCCTCAATATTGGCCAAATTCCTCTTCTCCACCCCCGCACCCCAGGTGATGCTGGTCATCCTGGTCTGTCTTCAGCAAGAATCCTATTAGGTCCATGTAGCCAGAATCCCCAGCCCCCATGTCTGCTCGGTGATTTCCCATCCCCTGACCCCACCTCACTCCCTGGCTGTGAATCCCCCCTTACCATGCTATGTTTGGCCAGTTCTGTGCTGAAGTCTCTTTCTCCTGCTGCAATTGTCCTGAGTAAAATATCTGTTGCTGCTTTAACTACTGCCCAGCTCTGGATCTTTTACAGGGTAAAGTCAAAGGTGGGTTCTACAACAGAAGAGTGAGGAATAGGAAACCCAGACAGGAAACAGTCTCAGGGAGGGGATCCAGGCACTGGCAGTCAAGGCAGTAATGTAAAAACCATAGCAGTTAATATGTGAGCGAAATGAAGACTAATCCTAAAAGCTACGAAGACATGTTGACACTGAATCCCTAGTGCTTTTTTGAGGCAGGGTCTCACTACATGGCACTTTAGAAACAAATTGACAAAAGGTGTTACTGAAACATCATGGGTTCGGTCTGAGTCCTGTTGCTCACCGCATAGAAAGCCAATCACTGAGACCAGGAGTACCACCAAGGAAGAAAGCTTTAATCGGGGACTGCAGCCCTAGAGAGTCTCAAATCCATCTCATGACCGGCTAAATTTAGGGTTTATATAGCTGGAAAGAGATGTCACAATGCATGGGAAAACAGGAGTTTGGAGGGATAAGGAAGCAATCATGGTGAATGAGGGGTCTGACATCTCATTGTCTGGATGAGATGACCTGGTGAGTTTCAGTTCTTTGATACTTTTGTGAGACCTGGGGGTCCTTTCCTGGAAAAGGAACTCATAAAACAAATGTAAGTTTCAAACGTTAAGACCAGAAGGGTCAATTTCTATGTCTATCAAAACAAAAACAAACTGTTTATGGAACTAGGGGGTCGGCTTCAAAAGTATAGAGGTTCTTAACCTATCCAGATTATTAGGACTGAGCCTTAGAGAGGTTGTCATTTGTTTGCGGTGATGAGTCAGTTCTCAGAGCCCCCCGTCCTCAGCCCTCTCCCTCACACCACTGGAGCCTGGCTGGAGGTATGCCAAGCCCAGGGGGTGTGTCCAGCCTGCAGGGGCAGGGAGACATGGGATGGTGGAGGTGAGACCCAGGTCCTCCTAGGGCTCTCCAGAGCATGGGGACGTGAGGAAGCAAGGCAGCCATGCCCAGCCTGCTGCACCCCAGCCTGAAAGGGAAAACAGAGCAAAGGATCTTGGAATGTGTGTCCAGGGTGAGCAGCTGGGGAGGCAGAAAGGGGCAGGGGAGAAGGGATGAAGGGTGCAAAGCTGGATCTCAGCCAGGACAAGGCAGGAGAGGCAAAGGAAATACCACAAGGGCAGACCAAGGAGAAATCAGCGTTTGTAGAGAAAAAAAGAATCTCCGCTGAGGCGCTGGTAGAGAAGAAAAGGAAGCCAGGAGGAGGAAGGGTTTAGAGAAATTAGGTTGGGGGCAAGAAACCCTCAGGGTATTCTCAAGATCATCTACAAGTCTGTAGAGCTGGTAGCAAGAAAGGCTGAGGTGCCCTGAGTAAGCTGATCCTAATGCTCCCGGGCTGTGTCCTTGGAGAAAAGTGACTGATCTCTCCATCAGTCATTCCTTAGCGCCAGACCTCTGCACTGTCAACACTGCGCCTCTGAGCCTCCTTCTTTGGTAAACATGAATAATAAGAATACGTATTTTTGCAGATGTCTTCTTTCACCCATTCATTCATTTATTCAAGAATGAACGAATCCTCTCGCATCTGAATCATGTGCTGCCTGGGAAAGACTTGCTCCCCCAACTGTCCAGAGCAATCCTCGGCACAAGACGGTGGTCTCCTGCTTGCTTCCCTGGTAATTTTATCCTGAGGATCATTTTGAGCCAGGAATATGGAGAGCTGTGACTTCATAATTTGAGATTTATGTATCATTAAGTTCCAGCAGTACATGGCCATAAATAAGTGTAAGTGCCCAGAGCTCCCACCCGGTTCTGCAGGAGGAGATTAGAGGCGGGAGCGGAGGGGGAGGAGCGGCCAGGCGGAGCCCCAGGTGTAACTTGCTTAGTGCTGCAAAGCCCCTGGGATGAGGGTGAGGAAGGAGCAGTGGATCCCAGAGAACTGCTGAGATTCCCGGTGATCCCCCAGCTTGCAGGGCTGGTTGAGAGTGTCCACAATCCAGAAAGAGAAGGAGTCCAGTGTGCTGAGTCTTGCTCAGAAATCAGGTCGGTGATTTACTATGCCAGGAGCGCCTGTGCAGGAGGCGGCAGCAGGATTCTCCATCAGTCAGCACTCATGTGGTTGAAAGCAACAGATTGTCACCTTGAAGTTGACTAATTAAAAACAAAGGTCAACTCATTTAGAGACTCTCTAGAGGAGAGAAACAATGAGGAATATTCACATCAGGGTGATTCCAGGTACCTTCACATCCGCAGTTAATGATTCCAGCATCCTTATGTACGTATTTAATGTTTTCCTCCTTGTTTCTGTGTAATGTTTTAGACAGAAATATAGAAAGTCACGAATACTTGCACACCTGTCACTTGATTTTCTCAAAACACTGTAAGGTGCTATATTTTGTTCAGATGATTTTCTTTTCTTTTAAGAATAAAACGTTAATGAGGGAGTTAAAACACCTTATTCACTTGCTTCTACCCCAAAACCTGCCTCTGTGCCCCAGCTCCAGAAGCAGCGACCACGATCCTGAATTCAGCATTGTCAGTCCCATGGCTGTGTACCATTATTACACGTACGTTTATCCAAAACCTACAGATTTCATTGCTCCGTGTGCTTTTAAATTTTAAAAGTCATTTATATCTTATGTCGTATTCTATGTATACTTTGAAATTTATGTTTCTGATCCATATTATGTTTTTGAGATTTAGATGTCTGGATGCAAGTTTTGATACTTTAATTTTTCTTTATAGCTTGTACATTGAGTGTCTTATTTAAGATATTATTTTCTAACTAGACGTCACACAGATATTCTATTGAATTCTGAAAGTTTTAGGGTTCTGCTTTTGTTGTTCAGTTCTTTAACCAACCTGGAATTTATGTGTGATGTGAGTTAGAGATCGATTATATTTTAATTTCATGTGGAAAACCTACTGTCCCAACACTAGCAAATAGCTCACTCTTTGCCTGCTGAATTGTAAGGCTGACTCTGTTTTATATCAACGTATATGTGGACCTATTTCTGGACCCCTTCCTTGTTTCATTTACCCATTTGTCTATCTTTGCATCAATATCTTACTCCCTAATTACTATAGGTTTACAACTAACATTCATAACTGGTAAGTAAATGAAGGCCATGAAACAATGGAATAAAGTCTATAATATATCGAATGTGCCAAGGGAAGATAACAGTAAACATACAAGTCTCTTTCCAGCTATCAAAACTATAATTCAACAGTGAGGACAAAATAAAGACATTTGCAGGCAAAGGCTTTATCTCTTTGTGCTGCATCCTGGTTAATTTCCTTGGTTTTATCTTTCACCTTATTAATTCTTTCCTTTCAGCTATATCTAATCTGCTGCTTGACATGACCAATGGGCTTTAGATTCTGTATGTGTGTAATTTTTACTTCTAGAAGTTCTATTTGGCCCTATTGCAATTCTACTTACTGTTTTCTACTTAATACTTTTGTGCCCTTAATCTGTGTAATTATACTTCCTTATACTCTCGTTCAGATTGATCAAACCTGACTGTTCACATTATGTTTTCTCTCACTCATCCTGTGTTTTGTAATTTGGGATTATGAGCTCATCTTCAGTGAGAATCTGCAATAATTGGATTTAGGCTTATATCTTCTAGCTCTGCTCTACATTTGCTTCTCCCAAACAATCTAGGAGTCTGGGAACCTAGAGGGAAATTTTACATTACTCTCTGGTTTAGGTAATCCCCAGCCATAAGATCTGTGAATCTCCCTCACAGATTCACACAGGGGAGGTCCAGCCCTGGGTTTTGATTTCTCTAGAAAGGTTTCCATTTTGTCTTCACTCAGGCTCTGATCTTGGCATCTCCCTTGGCCATAGGAAGTCATTTCTCTTACCCCAGGTCCCTGCTTTCATGAAATGTGGGCTCTCACTTCACTCTCTGACTGACATGGGTTCACCTTCTCACTGCCTCACCTCACCAACCAGCATTTCCCTGGTGCACTAGGAGAGCCAGAGTCAGCGCACACCCATGCACTGACATCTAGTTTCCACTTCTCTTCAATCATTATACACACACCTGTCCCCCTTCTGGGGACTGAAGAATGCAGCATTAGACAAACAAACAAAAAAGAAATGTCCCTATGTACACAACATTTTCAGCGTCAGCAGGCAGAGAGCAAACACACCTGCCAGGTGGTGGGAAGAACCACAGTGGAAAATAAGGCAGCGTCAGGAAAGTGGAACAAAATAGGTGGCTGTGGTTTTATGTGGGTGGACGGGGACAGCCTCTCTTAAGGGGACACACAAGCAGGGACCTGTAGGAGGGAATTGAGTCCTGTGTGTGTTTGAGGGAGGAGATTTCAGGCCCCAGGAACAGCTCGTGCACATGTCCTGAGATGGGAGTGGCTTGGGATGTTCAGGGAAGGAAGTCTAGAGGAAGAGAGGAAGGCAGGAGGACATGAGGGCAGAGAGGTTCCAGAAGCCTTGCAGGATAAGGACCTCGGATTCATTCCAAGGGAGATGGAATCCCGTTGGAGTGTTTGGAATGAGGATCTGACCTAGCCAGCTCCTACTCATCACTCCGATGTCTGCCTAAATGTCATTTGCCAAAACATACCTGACTCCTCTCCTGAATTGATAGCTGTTCCCCATGGATTGCTGGCTCCTGCTTCTTTTCCTGGCACCTGCCACAGGCCAGAACTTCTTTTGGGTCAGGAGTGGTGGCTCATGCCTGTAATCCCAGCACTTTGGGATGCCGAGAGGGGTGGATCACCTGAGGTCGGGAGTTCCCAGCCTGGCCAACATGGTGAAACCCCTTCTTCACTAAAAATACAAAAATTAGCCAGGCATGGTGGTGGGCACCTGTAATCCCAGCTACTTGGGAGGCTGAGGCAGGAGAATCACTTGAACACGGGGGTGCGGCGGTTGTAGTGAACTGAGATCACACTAACCTTGGCAACAGAGTAAAACTCTGTCTCAAAAATAAAAAGAAAATTTAAAAAATTCTTATTGAAGTAATTGCAGATTGATATGCAGTTGTCAAACATAATACAGAGAGATCCTGTTGACCCTTTACCCAGTTTCCACCAAAGAAAACATCTTGTAAAACTGTAGTGTAGCATCACAACCAGGATATTGATACAATCCATCGATCTTATTCAGAGTTCCAGTTCTACTTGCTCGTGTGTGTGTGTTCATGTGTGTGTGTGCATGCATTTAGTTCTGCAGTTTTGTCACATGCTGGGTCACATATCCACCAGGACAGTCGAGACACAAAACTATTCTGTCACCACAAGAATTCCTTCCTTCCTTATTGCTAAGTGGTTTCCATGGCATTAGGTACACTTTGTTTAACCACTGGGGGCACGTGGGATGTTTCTGATTTGTGGCTATGACAAATGAAGCCTCTATGAACATCCATATCTAGGTTTATGTGAATATAAGATTTCCAAGAGTAAATACTCAAGAATGCAACAGAATAGTTTATTAGAAACTGCCAGGTTGTTTTCCAGAGTGGTTGTATTGCACTTACACTAGTGATGTCTGAGTGATCCAGCTTCTCTGCATCTTTGCCAGCATTTAGGGTCATCACTGTTTTTTTATTTCAACCACTTTAGTGGGGATGTAGCGATATCCCATTGTAGTTTTAATTTCCATTTTTCTAATGGCTAATGACATTGAACATTTTCCATGTGCTTATTTGCCATCTGTACATCCTCTACAGTAAAATGTCTCCAAATGCCTTTTGTCCATTTTATAATCAGATTGTTTTTTCACTGTTGAATTGTGAGAATTCTTTATAAACTCTAGATTCTAATCTTTTGTCAGATATGTGATTTGCAAACATTTTCTCCCAGTTTGCAACTTGTCTTTTCATACTTTTCACATGGCTTCTTCAGAGAAAAAAAAATCATAATTTTGAGCAAAAATGTTCAGTCAAACATTTTTTCTTTCATGGATTTTGTTGTTGTTGAAGAAGTTTTTTTAGCACAAGATCCCTAATATTTTTAAATATTTTTTTCTAGAAGTTTACAGATTTCTCATTTACAGATTCTCATTTAAGTTTATGGACCATTTCCAGTTCATTTTTGTATAAAGTGTGAGGTTCAGTTTGGGGTTCATTTAATTTTCCTAAGAATGAACAATTGCTCCAGCACCATTTGTGAAAACTCCAGCCTTCCAATTGCTTTGCACCTTTTTCTATGAGTATTAGCGTGTCTTCATGTGACGAGTGAGCACCTTACTTCCATTCAGGCACCTTTACCCTGACCAGTCTTAAATATCATTGTCTTGAGTATCAGACGGTAACATAATTTTTATTTCAATTATCATGTGTGATTTAGAAAATTCAGGAGGAAGAGAACAGTGTGCTCACAATATGTACCCATGTTCCTGTTTTCTTCCTTTCTGGTGTTTCACGATTTTTTAATTTACTATTTCTTTTTTGTTGGAAGAGTTTTCTTTATCCAGTCTTTAAAAGCAGCTCTGCAAGCCACAAATTCTTTTAGTTTCCCTTCATTTAAAGGAGGCTGTCTTTATTGCCTCCTTCACTCCTGAAGGATGGTTTCCCCATATAGAATTCCTAGTTGAAACTCTTTCCTCTCCTCACTTACCTCCCCAGTGGTCCTTCCACTGGGCGTTCACCTGCAGGTCCCTTCTCATTTATCTGTGGCTGTGGTCAAGATGTTTCCTTTGTTGTTAGTTTCCAGAAGTTTAAATAAGATAGGACCATGTGTAAGTTTCTTTGGGTCTGTCTGGTTTGAGATTTGCTCACCTTCTCAAATCTGTGGATTTATGTCTACCACCAAATTCAGGGATTTTTCAGCAATAATTTTTTTCTTTTGTTTTTGTTTTTGTTTTGTGATGGAGTTTTGCTCTTGTCGCCCAGGCTGGAGTGCAATAGCGAGATCTTGGCTCATTGAAACTCCCACCTCCTGGGTTCAAGTGATTCTCCTGCCTCAGCATCCCGAGTAGCTGGGATTACATGTACCCATCACCATGCCCAGCTAATTTTTGTATTTATTTTTAGTAGAGACAGGTTTTCACCATGTTGGCCAGGCTGGTCTTGAAATCCTGACCTCAAGTGATCCGCCTGCCTCATCCTCCCTAAGTGCTGGGGTAACAAACATGAGCCACCGCGCCCGGCCTGATTTTTTCAAATACCCTTACAGCTATACTCTCCTCTCCAGGGATTTTTCTGGCATGCATGTTGGAGATTTGGTTATTGTTCTACAGGTCCTTCAGCTTTCTTTATTTTGTTCCAGTTCATTTTTCTTCATCATTCAGAATGGGTAAATGACTTCAATCTGTCCTCCAGGCTCCACCTCTGTCATTCTCTACAATGCCACCTGCCCAGCAAGTTTTTAAAATTCCTATAACTATATTTTTCAGTTCTATAACTTCTCTCTGATTCCTTTTTTATAACTTCAATTTCTTTGCTGAGATTTTTCTGTCTTTTTTCGTTTGTTTCAAGAAATCTGTAATTGATTGTTGAAGTATTTTTATGACGACTCCTTTAAAATCTTGTCATATAATTTCAACATCAGATCCATCTTGTTGTTGGCATCTGGTACCTGCCTTTTCTCATTCAAATGGTGCTTTTTTTGGTTCTTGGTATGACTGATGACTTTCCATTGTATTGTGGACATTTCGTCTATGATGCTAGGAGACTCTGGGTCCTACTTACATCTTCTGTTTTAGCAGCCAGTCACCCCATTTACTTTAGCACACACCATGTTTACTCTCGCCTTTTTTGTGGGCTGGGGTTCTAATGACAGTTTAATTTTCAGAGTCTTTGTGCTATCGTTTGAGCTGCTTGATGTATCTGGTGCTGTGGAGGCTTCCGTGGGTCCCTGCGGGAGAGACCTCAGGGGTGGAGCAACTTCTACAGACCAGGTCATCTGCATCTCTCCATGAGGGAGGAGAGTCTCCGGCTTCCTTGGCTGGGCAGTCATTGTGGTGGGCTCTCCCCACCCCTGCTGGGACCACACCCCAGGTTCCACTGTCTGTGTGGGGGAGGAGAGTCTCAGGCTTGCAGGGCAAAGGTGATTCCCAGGCAGCACCATTCCTCTTGGCTGTCCCCCTTGCCACTGTCCCAGCGACGCCTGCATCTCTAGGTTGGGGAGGGTGGTCTCAGGCCTGGTGGGGAAGGAATCTCCATAGGTGATTTATTTTTGGCAAAGCTCCCAACTGATCCACCTGGCGGTGAGTCTGGGTTCGCCTGTTATTGTAGGAGGGACTCCCCATGGACCTAGGAGAGGAATGAGTCCACCCAGTCTGCCTTCCATTGCCAACCTGGGGAATGGGAAATACCAGGTCCCTTGCTTCTGTTGGGCTGGGGGCAGAAGGCACCCTTCTCTCTGCTCTTCCTCCGACCCTTGGGTTTCCAGACAGTTTGCCTTCCTCTTGCCACTTTTCCAAGTTCTGCAGTGGCTGCCTCTGGCATTTCCAGGATTCATGGTTGTGCTTGACAAAGAGGCATCATTTTGTCTGACCCAAGCCCTCCTCATCTCTTCTGTGGGCCTTGTCTCCTCTCTGCAACCTTGGCTCCAGGGAAGCCACTTCAGACCCCTCCTTCCTCCCTCCTTCGTCCCTGGCTATGTGTCCTCCTTGGGTGACCTGCCTAGTCCCAGTTCTAGAGAACATCTAGGTGCTGAGAACTCTCAAGCTTCTATCTGCAGCTGAAGCCTTGACCTTGAGCTTCAGACTCAAATGTGCATCCAGCTGCCACACAACCTTTCTAGCCGGATGCTTTCCATGTGTCACAGTCTTTCCTGGAAAAGCAGAGCTGTCGATTTTATCCCTTATGTCCATGGCCTCTCTAGCTTTCTCTGTGTTAGAAAACTATAGACCACCTCCTGATGTTCAGACCAGAAGTCAGTGGTTTCTGAATGATGTTTTACTTTGCAGCTCACATACAAAACCTTGGCACAGCCCGTCACCTCCATCCACCTTCACAGCAGTGGCCCCCCTCCAAGCCAGCCTCCCCTGTGCCCACATCACCAGGACAGCCCCTTGCTGGCCACCTGATTCCTCTTCTGCTTTTCCACACCAGGCCAGGAGCTTCTGGAAGCATAAGGCTCTCCAGGTCACAACACCTTAACCTTAAGACCTCCTCACTCAGAATAAAAGCTCTAGCAGCCCATGAATCCGGGCCTGTCCCAGCTTGCTCTGTCCTCCTCCATTTCTCCCCTTACCCACAATGCACATCCATGCTGGCCACTCCCCCTGGAACCCACAAAACCCACTCTTGATCCAGGGCACCACCCCTTGTTCTTTCTGTTTGGGATGTTTGCTCCCAGATCTCCCTGTAGCTGCTCCTCGTCAGGCCACAGCCAGCTGTCACTTTCTCCCAGAGACTTGGAGCTTTCCTCAGCATCTCCTCCTTCCCTACCCACAGGAGCACTCTCTGAAGCATTACTTCATCTTCATCTTTCCCAAAGTGCGGTAAGTGCTAGACATCCACTTGTTCACGTACTTATTTAATGTGTTTATTATCTGCCTCCTCTCACAAGAACCCAAGTCCTCAGAGTACAGGGACCCTGGCTGTGCTGTCCCCTGCTGTGTCCCCAAGAGAGCCTCCCCCAGTACAGGGACACACGTAGAACTGGGTGGGGACTGGAAACCATTCGTCAGAACCAGGCAAAGTGTCTGAGCAGCGTTGCCAGCGCCCTTCTTGCTGCTCAGCTTCCTCTCAACTCAGCTGTGAGCCTCGTCTCCAGACTTGGTGCAATCCTCTCTCTGGGTGGAAAGAGAGAGAAACAGGATTGACTAGAGTGAGGTCCTCAGGCGGAGACAAGGCTCAGAAAGAACGGACTTTGCTTGGTTCTTTGTCAGTCCCATAGCCTGTGCCAGCACCCAGATTTCTAGAAACCCAACCCACGCTGAGCCCACATCTCCTCCTTGTGTTTCTAAACCCAACCCACCTGCCCCAGATCTGGGGGAGACGGCATTTGGCGTGTGACCTGTCTTGACTTCTCTGCCAACTCACAGATGTCCAGCCAGGCCAGGGACACTTTATTAGGGAGAGAGGAAGAGGAGAAGGCAGGAGGGAGAGATCAGGGGAAGAGGTGCAGGGAGAGGGGAGACAAGCTTGTTAGAGAAAGGGAAGGGAAGAATCCAATCAGCAGAAAGAGGCAGAAGCAGGGTGCGAGACACAAAATTGAGAAATAATTCTTAAATTAGATGCCTGACTCTGGCATGGATTTTATAGCACATGATGAGAGTCTAATGCAAACTATGCCTCTGTTTTATTTATGCAGGAAACAGGCTGGGAGATCAGCGCAGAGATTCATGAACTTGAACTACACCAGATCTAGTAGTAGTGAGCTTTATTAGCCCCCGCCTCCCTACTTTCCAGTGCACGCAGTTCTCAGTGGGGAAATCATCTTCCCTTTGATTTTGAAAGGTTTCTCACTCTTTCAGAATCCTGGGGCTGCAGTGGGATGCTGGTAAGTCATTCACTCAAGAGCCTGGCCTGGTAGATATGGATTTATAGACACAATGTCTATAGATAGTCTCTGGACCCAGAAGGACCATGAAGCAATTTCAGTGCAAGACATGGTCTTTCTTACTAGCCTCATCCATTCATTCATAAGCTACGGTATCGCAACTGTGCAAAGACCCAGCCATCCATCCCCTCATTCACTCCAAGGGTAGGCGCTGAATATCTATTGTGTGAAGAGGGCTGTGTGAGGCATTGTGGAGGATAGAGGGGAAAGGGAAACTTGCCTGCTGCTTGGAAAGCCCAGAAACAGTTTGCAGCAAAACTTACGACCGCTGCTTGGCCATGTAACCTGTCAAGTGTGAAATAAGGAAGGCACTAGGTGATTATGCAGGTCTGGAGTGGGCATAGCGACAGTGCACACAGCCTTCTCCGATTTTTGGGTCTGACTTCCCCATTTACTTGTGAAAATATTTGCTGCATAGTTGGGAGAAATCTACTTTATTCACTAACTTAATCACTTCAGACATATAATCAATGATTTCTATTTTTTAAAAAAGGGATTGTTCAAAATTTCAAACATACTTAAAGGTAGAGAGGTTTTATCTTTCATAACTGCTTCGTCTCTTCATTTATAACATTTTGCACCTGTTTCTGACCAATGTCAGCTGTTGTATCTTTTCACTCCTAAAGGCTTCAGTGTATAGCTCTAAAAATTGGAAGTTTTTATTTAGAACCAAAATCCCATCATCACATCTGGCACAATTAACAATAAATTCTTACATGTACCCCGTGCCCTGCCATTATTATGTCTCTCTGCTCACTCCTGAGCATTTTTGTCAAGTTGGTCGGTTTGAATCAGAATCCAAACAAGGTAGGCACATTGATTCTGGCTGAGTCTCTCTCTCTCTCTCTCTCTCTCTCTCTCTCTCTCTGTGTGTGTGTGTGTGTTTTTCTTTTTCCTTTTGAGATGGAGTCTTGCTCTGTCACCTGCGCTGGAGTGCAGTGACGCGATCTCAGCTCACCGCAACCTCCACCTCCTGAGTTCAAGTGATCCTCCTGCCTCAGCCTCCTGAGTAGCTGGGATTACAGGTGCTGGCCACCATGCCCAGCTAATTTTTTGTATTTTTAGTAGAGGCAGGGTTTCGCCATATTGGCCAGGCTGGTCTTGAACTCCTGACCTCATGATTTGCCCACCTCGGCCTCCCAAAGTGCTGGAATTACAGGCATGAGCCATTGTGTCTGGCTGGGTTGAGTCTCCTAAGTCTCTTTATTTGCTCAGAAGTCCCTGGCCCCCTTTCGTTTTGTGCATTAACTTTTTTTCCAGCATTAGATGACTTGTCCTGTGAATGCCAGTCCTAGAGGCTTTGTCTGGTTGTTCCTCGTGGTGTCATTTGAGTTCACCTTCTATTCCTCATGTGAATTTATCCATTGATGATCATTGGCCAAGTCAATCAATTCCTTTGGCTTGGCAAAACAGTGATTTTTAAGCAATCTGTAATTCTCCTTCTAAACTTAACAACTTATAGTTTTTAATGAATAAAAATAAAAAAGACTCTAACATGTACTCAGTGATATCTCTGTACATTAACTTATTTTTATGTGCAGTGGAGGGAGGAGAATGGATCTAACTCTTCATTTTTTATGAAAGAGGGTGGATGCCAAGTTAGCTCAACTTCATCTGTGCTTACTGAGATTTGACTCTGGGCTCTCTGGTGGGTGCCTGGAGACCTGAGCTACCTTTGCCTTCAAGAAGTTCAGCATCTAGTTTCATTCTTCTGTATATACAAAAACCAAATCAAAGTGGATTAAATACTTAAATGTAAAACCTGAAACTATGAAACGAAACTACTAAAACAAAACATTGGGGAAACACAAATAAAGAAGTTCAGCATCAGGAGAGGAGAAATAACAAAAACAGTTTCATTTTACTCGACCTTTTGTATCAGAGCCATATATGAGAAGCAGGCTTGGCATAAGAGCAGATGTGATCAGATAAGCCTCCACAGAACAGAACAGTTTAACAAAGCATGGGACAGAATAGTTTACCCTCAAAGGCTGAGTAATATTTCCTGATGGATGTGGGTGGGAATGCTGAGAGCTCGTGGTGGGCCACAACAGCAGAAAGGCTGCAGGTGTGAGGCGGCTCCCCACGGCTAGGGAACTCTAAGTGGCCGGGTTCGTGGACCAGGATAGAGTAATCATCTAATTAATTATCCAAACCAGGACCTGCTGAGACTGAAGGGAGCCACGACCCAGGACTCCCTCAGGCCTGCCTGGATAGGAGGTTCCGTAAATATACAGCTCAAAGAAGGGAGGGTGGAGAACGGAACTGGAGCCGTGAGTGGGAACCCGTGCAGGACCCAGGATATTAAGAAGATGGGTCCACAGGTGTTGGCGTTCACTTGTGTTCAGCAGAATGATGCCCCAAGGAGGCCCATGTCCTACTCTTCAGAAGCTGTGAGCAGGTCAGTTTCACAATGAGGCGAAGGGGAACTGAGGTTGCAGAAATTAAGGCTGCTGGTCAACTGACTGAAATAGGCGGATTATCCTGGATTCCCTGGGGGTGGGGGCAACGTAATCCAGAGGTCCCAAAAGAGGAGAGAGGCAGAGGATAAAGTCAGAGGGAGACAGGACAACAGAAGCGAGGTCACCGTGAGGCACAGTGAAAAAGATTCAACCCTTCTTGCTGGAGAGGGAGTAGGGTGCCGCAAGCCAAAGAATGTGGACAGGCTCTAAGAGGGGAAACGGCAAGGGAACAGACTTCCTCCAAAGGCTGCAGAGAGACAGGCAGCCCTGAGGATGCCTGAGATTCTATCAGACTTCTGACTGTAGAGCTATTAGCTGATAAATTTGTGTTGTTTGGCTCCACTGAATTTGGGGTGATTTGTTAAAGCAGCAACAGAAAACTAATACAGTGGGCTCGGGCAGTGAGAGGGGTAGAGTGAATCTCAGATTTCAGTTTTGGAAAGAGGGGTGTGTCCTGGGACCATTCATTGATAAACAGTAAAGACAACTGGGTTCAAGGGCACATATGATATATTCAATTTTGCAGATGAAATTATTCAACTCTTCAGTAGCCATGGATGGTGACAGTCCTGAGGTCAGCAGTGTAGCCAGGCTGGGCACAGTGGCTCACGCCTGTAATCCCAGCACTTTGGAAAGCTGAGGTGGGAGGACAGCTTTAGCCCAGGAGTTCAAGACCAGACTGAGCAACATAATAAGCCCTGCCTCAAAAAAAAAAAAAAAGAAAAAGAAAAAAAAAGCCAGGAGTGCAGGAGTGGCTGCAGGCATCTATAGTCCCAGCTACTTGAGCAGCTGGATCACTCGAGCCCAGGAGGTGGAGTTTGCAGTGAGCCAAGATGGCAGAACTGGAACTCCAGCATGGGCAACAGAGTGAGACCCTGTCTCAAAAGAAAAAATAAATAAATGAATAAAAATAGTGTAGGCAAAGATCAATTGGCTGGTCCACATGCTGTGCAGCACACTGTGGAGTGAGAAGGCTCCTCGGAACCAGCCTAACTCACAGTGGAAAGTGTTTATGAGTGTTTGAAACCCCTTACGTTACACCATGTCTGAGTTCCTTTCCCTGACCGTGCCCAGGGATCTTGTCCCATTGGTTGGTATTTCAGATAACCACCAAATAGGTGACAGTAACTCCTGGCATCTTGTGATAACTACAGTGTGCATTTCTTATCTGTACATCCGAAACAAAACAAGGATCTCCTCTTTCAGAAGGCTTTGTTCAAACTGTGAATTTACAGAGAAGACTACTCCCTCTGACCCCAGGATTGTCATATTGCTACCCCAGGGTAATTATAGAAATCCATCCTTGCCAGGGGTTTGTTCTGGAAGTGGACACGTGAGCCTTCATAGGCCTGGGATACCATAAACTTTATGGGGTGGCTAGGCCTATTTCACCAAGCCCCAGAGTTATTAGGGTGAAATCTCGGAGTCTCCAGTCTTCATGTCTCTCTCCGTGGTATAAGTTGTTGCACGATCAGTTCAGGCTAATTTTTTTAAATTTTATTTTATTATTATTTTTTAAGTTCCGGGATACATGTGCAGGATGTGCAGGTTTGTTACATAGGTAAACATGTGCCACGGTGGTTTGGTGCACCCATCACCCCCTCACCTAGGTACAAAGCCCAGCATGCATTAGCTGTTTCTCTAATGCTGTCCCCACCAGCCCCCTCCCCGACAGGCTCCAGTGAGTGTTGCTCCCCTCCCTGGGTCCATGTGTTCTCATTGTTCAACTCCCACTTATAAGTGAGAACATGCAGTGTTCAGGCTAATTTTATTTTTTGTTTTAATTTACTTCAAGTTCTGGGATACATGTGCCGAACGTGCAGGTTTGTTACATAGGTATACATGTGCCATGGTGGTTTGCTGCACCCATCAACCCATCATCGAGGTTTTAAACCCCACGTGCATTAGGTATTTGTCCTAATGCTCTCCCTCCCTTTGCCCCCTACCTGCCAATAGCCCCTGGCGTGTGTTGTTCTCTGCATCTTCAGCAAAGTCTCAGGATACAAAATCAATGTGCAAAAATCACAAACATTCCTATTCACCAACAATAGACAAGCAGAGAGCAAAATCATGAATGAACTCGCATTAACAATTGCTACAAAGAGAATAAAATACATAGGAGTACAGCTTACAAGGGACATGAAGGACCTCTTCTAGGAGAACTACAAACCACTCAAGGAAATAAGAGGAGAGAATGGAAAAACATTCCATCCTCATGGATAGGAAGAATCAATATCATGAAAATGGCCTACTGCCCAAAGAAATTTATAGATTCAATGCTATTCCCATCAAAATACCATTGACATTTTTCATAGAATTAGAAAAAAATATTTTAAATTTAATATGGAACAAAAAAATAGCCCGTATCCCCACGCCCATCCTACGTAAAAAACAACCGGCAATTTTTTTTTTTTTCTTTGAGATGAAGTCTTGCTCTGTTGCCCAGGCTGCAGTGAAGTGGCATGATCTCAGCTCACTGCAACTTCTACCTCTTAGGTTCAAGAGATTTCCAGCTAATTTTGATATTTTTAGTAGAGATGGGTTTTCACCATGTTGGCCAGGCTGGTCTCAAACTCCTGACCTCAAGTGATCCACTGACTCAGCCTCCCAAAGTGCTAGAATTACAGGAGTGAGCCACGCCATCTGGCCAAGAACAGGCTAATTTTTAATTGCATTAACAATCTCCAAGTGTCAATGCCTTGAGATAGGAAACCTTTGTTTCTTATGTTACAGGTCAACTGCGATTCGCTGCTCGGGGTGCTTCCTCATCCTTGGATTCTAGCAGAAAGAGGATCCTCTATCTGAAGGACCCATGAGCCAGGATGGTGGAGAACGAGGCCGGCCCAGTCAGTGCTTCCCAAGGCTCCTGTCAGAGGCTGTGGGAGACAGTACTGCCACATTCCATGGGCCAGGCAAGTCTTGCTAAGCCTGATGTCATCAGGCAGGGAAGAATAATCCCTAACAAGGGAAGAGAGGAACTGGGAGCACTGTCACCACCTGGGTCTGTTGATGAGACCCGGGACTGGTGAGGGAGAGAAGGCATCGTGATGGTGCTAATGTTCCAGATTCCAGACACTCCTGAGCACTGATGGTGTGATCAATCCCAGATGACTGCTTTGTTTTACAGAAGGTGAGTTGGATTGGATTTCCATCCTTGTGTTCTTGGTATTGTAAAATATCGTCTCTGGCTTGCATTTAATTCCTTTGAAGAGCGTGCTTGCTATGGAAGCTGAAATCTAGGATGGGCTCATGTGGATATGGCCTTAACTTCATGCCATCCACTTTCTTTCAGCAGTCAGATTGCGTATCTGGTACAATTATTCAAAAATCCTGATAGAATTTCTTCATAGGCTTTTTAATGAAACTAGAACATAAATGAAGTAATCTGTACAAATCGTTTTTTTTTTGTTTTTTTTTGTTTTGTTTTGCTCTGTTGCCCAGGCTGGAGTACAATGGCTTTATCTCAAATCACTGCAACCTCTGCCTCCTAGGTTCAAGCAATTCTCTTGCCTCAGCCTCCCCAGTAGTGGGGATTACAGGGGCCCCCCCACCACACTAGGCTAATTTTTGTATTTTTAGTAGAGATGGGGTTTCACCATGTTGGCCACGCTGGTCTCGAACTCCTGACCTCGTGATCTGCCCGCCTCAGCCTCCCGAAGTGCTGAGGTTACAGGCATGAGCCACCATGCCTGGCCAAATCCTAAGTTTATAACTCATTGGTTTTTTATAAAGGGAATAAAAAATTAAATGTTACTTTCTTTCCATAAGCCTTGTTTGTGACACTCTCAGGGCTAATAGCATTGAACTTTCCAAAGATGATATAGTGCATACACAACTTTGTATTTGTAAGGTCCATCTGTTTGTTGTGTTTAGCCATATTTTGTTCTTTGTGTTGCTGTATATTTCATCATATCATATATAATATTGTATAATATGAATATGCCACAGGTCACTCATACAGTCTACTGTTAGTAGACCTTGGGTACATTCTGAATTCTAGGCTTTTACAATGAAAGGTGCTTTTCTCCTTCTGCTGTGCACATGTTTACACTTCTGCTGGGTACAGACGCAGAAGTAGGAAGGCTGGTTCAGAGGCCCCTGAGAATCTGTGCTTGTGGATGTGTCTGTCTCTCAGTTCTGCAACTTTTTGGTTCACATACTTTGATATTACATGAAGTGGATTGCTGTGTTACTGATAATTGTTTTATCTAACTGTTGAATTGGCCTGTGGGTGGTTGTGAAAGGCCCCTCTTCCTCTAATGTTGCTCACTGCCTGCAGTCTGCTGTATCTCATGTTAGTTCAGCTGTGGAAGCTTTTCTTCAGATAGTGATGGCATGGGGTACTTTCGGCATCATTTTACTTTGAGCTGTCTCTGCTCCTTTTCAGTTTAATTTCTGCTACTGTTGTTGTTTGAGATTTCTGAATCCTATGTGATCATCTCTGCTTCTTATTTGGAGTATGCAGTTAATTTTCATTTAGTACATTAGACTGAACCATGTGGAATTGCAATATTAGATTTTTCTGAACAAAAAAAGAGATAATTTCATATGCTTCAACCTAGTAATTGCTACATATTTGGTTTAAATCTAAAATCTTATCTTTTGCTTTCTCTCTGTTCCAAGTTTTTTCTTTTTTTCTCACTCTTCTTATTTTTTGATTCAGTATGTTTTATTATTCCATTTTCTTTGCTATTACTTTGTCATATATTTATTATTATTTTAGTGATTAAAATAGATATTATGATAGAAGCCATTGGTATATTACTACCAACCTTACCTTAGTCATTTTACCACCTCCTGAACAATACAAGGTCTTACGACACCCGGGTTCATTCACTGGCCTGCCTTCTTTAGGGTTTAGCCTAGATTATCATTCCTAATTCTTCACTAATTCTTCAATCCCTCCTGTAACAGGAAAAATCCTGTTAAATTCATGCTATTTAATTCATGCCATAACCTTGAAATTCCCTCTGCACAAGGTGGGAGGAGTATGCTGCGCCACGCCATCATGTTGTGTTGAGCTCGCGATCTGCTCTGAAAATAGCATGTGAGAATAAGACTCGGGACCCACATGGACTCAACTCCCTATGTGATAGTGTATTAGTCCATTTTCATGCTTCTATAAAAGAAATATCCAAGACTGGGCGATGTATAAAGGAAAGAGGTTTCATTGACTAACAGTTCCACATGGCTGGGGAGGCCTCAGGAAACTTAAAATCATGGCGGAAGATGAAGGGGAAGCAAGCACCTTCTTCACAGACAGCAGAAGAGAGAAGGGCATGTGAAGAAAGAACTGTCAAATAAAACCGTCCGATCTCATGAGAACTCACTCACTATCACGAGAACAGCACAGGGAAAGCACCCCATGACCCAACCACCTCCTACCAGGTCCCTTCCTCGACATGTGGGGATGACGGGGATTACAATTCGAGATGAGATTTGGATGGGGACACATTTGCCATGTGTGGGACATACTCCAGCCATCCCAGGGGTCCAAGGAGAATTGACAAGTCAACAATGGCCTGGGGCCACACCAGACAATGTCCAGCAGTGCCCAATCTGCTGGTGAGCCCATTTAATTAATCTTCACTCTGGATCTCACAGTTTTCATTTCATTGGGATGTTTCTGTAGTTTCCATCTGTCTGGTGAAATTCCCAGCTTATTTCTATCTCTCTTTGAGGCCCTTTAATGTAGCTGCCACAGCCATGTCTAAGGGCTTGTATATTAGATGATGCCACCATCCACGCCCTCTCTGGACATTTCATGACTGTTTTTCTTCATGGCCATGCATCTCCTTTTCTTATTCCTTCTTCATGTATCATGTGAAATTTTTATTTTATTCTGGAGATTGTTGGTTTAAAAAAAAGTAGAGCAAAGTAAATAATGTTTACCTCCAGAAGAAAGCATGCCCTGCTCCTGCCCGACCATGGTGTGTGGAGAATCCATCCACTCAGTAGTTGAGCTGGGCCTGGATTTTGTGGGAACTTTAGATTGAGTTCCTCATTTGACTGGAATATTTTGAGGCTGAGATCAGGACCTTTCCTTTAGCATGTCCTGTGATCTGAGCACCAGTGAGATTCTGGAGCTCGCCTTGTGCCTTGGGGCTCAGATGTCAACTTTCCAAATTATAGGAATCTCTTTTCCTGCTTTTCAGCCAATCTGCCAGCTTTGTGGATTGCTAGGAAATGCTTTTTCCTCTCCAGTCCTGCTCCCAGCTTTCTGCACCTCAGAAGATGTGTCTTCTCCTGCCTTGAAGCAATTCCTGGTGAAGTTCCTGCCCTGTTCTAGACTTTGATGGCTTTGGCATTGCATTCAGCAAAAGCCTGCAGACCTGCAAGTCCAGCATACCACACAGAGATCAGATTCCACGTTGCAACAAGTCAGCTCCCATTTAAGCAGCTCAACTCCTGAATTATTTGTGAACTATTGAGAAACATCATCATACCCTTAATATTCTACAAATACCATGCACTGTCCCTAGTGTGAATGCCTCAGAGCTTACAAGAGTTGGAAATATATGAATATATGATTTGAGGAGAGAGCAAGCTCAAAAGGCCACTGAGCCCATTAGAATGCATTTGACTTTAATATTCAGTTCCCTCTAGATACCATTTAATTGTTTCCTGAGTGAGCCTAGCATTTTGACTCAATATTGGTTTTCCCCTCTTAATTTCCATGTATGGCCCCTTCTGCCTGAGTCCAAAATAGTAATGTAATCTCTTTGACACTGTTCAGGATTCAAGGCAGTTGGATTAAATTATTGACTAAAAGTTTATTCTCTTGGCCGTGAAGGCTAAACGCTGCTCAGCTTGTCTACAGTGGGCATCTCTTTTCTTCCCAGAGCTTCCTGATTTACTTCACTCTGTGATGAGCAAAATGTGTGCAATGAAAGAGAGCCTATTCCTGAAGGAAAAAGGACCTGAGGATTGGAAACAACTTCATGTTCATGATAGCAAAACTGTGAAGGGTGGGGCAGCAGAGCTTTATGCATGTCGACACTGTCTGCCACCTTGTCTGCCATTTCCAAAAGCTCAGCCCTGACCAAGCCAGGCCACACCCCAGCCCAGGGCTCCCGTGAGTCTCCCTGTTATGGCTTCAATGCCTCCCCCAAATTTCATGTGTTGGCAAATTAATCCCTAAACCATATACTGATTAGAGGTGGGGCCTTTGGGAAGCAATTAGGTTTAGATAAGGTCATCAAGGGGCTGTCCCCATCATGGACCTGGTGGCTTTATAGGGAAAGGAAGAGACTTGGTCTGACATGCATCCTCTTGCCTTCTCCCCATGTGAGCCTCAGGCCGTGTCATGAGGTAGCAGGAAGGTCCTCGCCAGATGCCAGCACCATGCTCTTGGACTTCCCAGACTCTAGAACTGTGAGCTAAATAAACTTCTTTATAAATTACCCAGTTTGTGGTATTCTATTATAGCCACAGAAGTGGACTAGGCACTACCTTTCCCTGATGAGTATCTTTGGTGCCATTTGAGGATACTTCTCTGCTCTCTGGCAACCTGGTTCTCCCTGCCTCTGCAGTTTCATGCTCCATGGTTCTGTCTGCTAGGCTTGTTCTCTGCCACTGCTTCAGATGTTTTCCTGAAATTACTTCTATTAGAAGAAAAGTAAATGTACAATATCAGGGAGAGGATCTAAGACACATACTCCAAAGGAGCCTCTTAGGACATGGGAGCTCTTAACGATATTATTTACCTTAAATTTCTGAACATTCCACTCCATTTCATATCTGCATTTGTTTTCCTGAAAAATAAAAATTTAAATTACCACTTAGTTATTAACTATGTGAAATCAGTCTAAAGACAGCCCACATCCCCTGAGTGTCCAATAAAGAAAAACACTTGGACAGGCGTGATGGCCCATACCTGTAATCCCAGCACTTTGTGAGGCCGAGGCAGGTGGATCACCTGAGGCCAGGAGTTCAAGATCAGCCTGGCCAACATGGTGAAACCCTGTCTCTGCTAAAAATACAAAAATTAGCCAGGCATGGTGGTAGGTGCCCATAATCCCAGCTACTCAGGAGGCTGAGGCAGGAGAATCACTTGAACTGGGAGGCAGAGGTTGCAGTGAGTCAAAATCATGCCACTGCACTCCAGCCTGGATGACAGAGCGAGACTCTGCCTCAAAAAAATAAAATCATTCAATAAATAAAATAAAAACACTCAAAAAATGTTCTGATGTCTCAAGTCAAGCACTGTTAGGTGCCAGCAAGGGGCATATAATGGAGGAAGGATTAACAGAAGAGGAACTCAACTCTTAAGCTTGGACCCAAAAGAAAGGAAAAGTTTAATGATCCAGCTCTCAATGTTGATTCTGCAGATGGTGAAGGAGGCAGAATCAGCCTAAGAAGCAGATCAAATTAACTGTTGTAAGATTTCCATCAGAGAAGAGGAGGAAACAAGACGAGAGAAATGGATCCCTGAAGGCTGAGCCCATTGCTTTAGAAAGAAAGTTTAATTTACTCAAGTTCTAGAAAATTCAGAACCCAGTGGAAGCTCAGGACTGGAGAAGGTCATGTCAGAGGTCACTTACGCCACTGGAGCCATCATGGGCACAGCTCTAGCATCTTCCACAATAATTTTCTACTTGAATGCAGAAATCTGCTGAGAGTACCTTGAGATAATCTGGGAGACTGAGGCAATCTTTCCAAGTTCCCAGCTTGAACATGGGCCGGGAGACTCTTGCTCCACTGCAGTTTCTGGATGGGAAAGGGGTAGGTGACAGTGTGGGGCTGTTGGAAGAAGCATCTCCCTGCCCATCTGTCCTGGGTGACTTTGCAGCCCCTTAGGAGGAAGAGTGACCTATGTATGGATTGACATTGCTGAGTCCACCTTGAACAGGTGACTGGACTCCTTCCACTAGTGTATCTGCCCTTCAGGGGCCTGGTTCTGTCGTGTGGCAGCAGATCTATAGCTCCTCCAAAGGTCCAGCCTTCTCCTTTCAATACGAGGAGGAGAGAGACATGCAAGGGTGGTGTGTTTCTCTCTCTCTCTCTCCATCCCTCCCCCTCCCCTAGCCTCTGGTGGCTGCTCCAAGCCAGAAAGAGTGAAGAAGACCCAGGTGAACTCACAAGTGGCCTCTGGGCCCATCTGAACAGGGGCTGCAGGAGTTTCCCTCAGTGGCTTCAGGTCCCAATCAGCTGCTCCGTCCACCTTGACCAGCCAGCCTTGCATGGTTAAGGGGTTCCAGCTGCTTCCTCCATTGCCACTGTGTCCCTGGGTTGCATCTCATAAAGGAAAGCCCCGGGGGATAGATAAGTACCTATGAGCTCTGAACATCTAAGGAAGGGAGCACAGAGCCTTATCCTCAGTGGAGAAGATGGGATCGGAAGCCCTACCTAAAGTATAAGGAGGTGGATGTTCTGCGATGACCCTCAGGGAGCTGTGGGCATCCCCGGCCATCACTCCTTCCCTGCTCCTCTGTTGATCACAGGCTGTGTCCAGTCTCCACCCTTAGGACAACATCTGTCTCAGCTGGGGCAGTGGTAGAAGCTGCCACCTGGTCTCCTAACTCCACCCTCAGTGGGCATCGTGGGACTGGCTGTGGCTTCATCCTCACAGGACCCTGTAGTGACTCTCCATCACTTGTCTCTCAGCAAGGCAGACAAAGCTCCCCAGGAAAAGGCCACCGCTCACTGCTGTCCATGGGCAGATCTCACCTCACATGGGATCTTACTGCTTTCACCCTGCCTGGCACTTGCAGCTGTGGCCTTAACTCTGTTGTTTTGACTCTTCTGGATTCCTTTTACAGATCACTGGCCTAAAAAATTTCTATTTGTGCATCAAGACCAGGTTCAAATGTCCTTTGTTCTACAAACCTTCTCCCACACCTGCAGGGAGATTAAAAAATAGCAGCAGTAGTGATTTTCAAACAGCGGCCATACCACGCACCTACTTCCTGGATGGTAGGCACTTGCTCTTTCACCTGGTTCCTGTGCTGGAGGCCAATTGGACAGGCAGACAGACACCAGCTCTCAAGGCCAGCTGGTAAACGCGCAGGACTCTTATAAGCTGGTGGTTAAACATAACCCCATTATTAGAAATTAAATAACGTGAAATTGCAATTAAATAAATTACACAGAAAACAAAAGTAATAAATAATACTCAAACTCATTTTGTGATTCAGAAAGAAGTTTGTTCTCATTGTTGCCACGTGTCTTTGTCTTTTGGTTTTTGTCTTACTAATTTGGACTGAAATAATCTGCCAGCATTCCTGTTGGAACCACAGTCATTAGTCAACGATGTGGGCAACTTTGTTTCTGAATGGGATTGAAATTATTTTATAGTAAAATGTATAAGAAGCTTATATAGATATATATGCATACCTTTTTTTTTTCAAGAGAGCTGGTTAACACCAACACCCCATTACAATAACCCTAATGAAGCATGTATAGTTATTATTTCTTATTTTCAGTTTTATTGGGGTATAGCTGACAATTAGAATTGTACATATTTAAAGTGTACAGGCCGGGTGCCGTGGCTCATGCCTGTAATCCCAGTACTTTGGGAGGCTAAGGTAGATGGATCACCTGAAGTCAGGAGTTCGAGACCAGCCTGGCCAACATGGTGAAACCCCATTTCTACTAAAAATACAAAATTAGCCAGGTGTGGTGGCACACACCTGTAGTCCCAACTACTCGGGAGGCTAAGACAGGAGAATCACTTGAACCTGGGAGGTGGAGGCTGCAGTGAGCCGAGGTCACGCCACTGCACTCCAGTCTGGATGAGACAGAATGAGATTCTGTCTTAAAAATAAATAAGTAAACAATCAATAAACAAAACAAAGTGTACAACTTGATGCTTTGATATACTGTGAAATGATTATTACCACCTAGCTAATTAGCAGAGTCATCACCTCACATTGTTGCCATTTTCTTCTTTTGGGATGTGAGAACACTTAAGATTTACTGTTAGCCACTTTCAAGCATATAATACAGTGTTATTACCTAGAGTCAGCATCCTGCACACCAGGGATCATTTTTATTATCCCCGCTTTAAAGATGAGGATGCAGAGGCCAGAGAGGCTGCACAGGTTACCCCGCGTCACCCACAGCTACTGACTGACAGAGCTGGGATTTGAACTTAGCCTCCCCTCCAGGTCCTCGACGCCTCACTTCTCTGCTGTATTTCCCCCTGGATTTAGTCTCTTCCTCCTCTGGATTACCAGGACATTTTGTGCAACCCTTTCCATCAGTGTAATGATCATTGCAGGATAATTAACTGCGGCTAATTCCTTTTCTCTTTCCCCTAATAGACTCCTTTATTTCTCTTCCTCCAGTGGCTACAGCACAGTCCCTAACAAACAGTAGGCACTCAATATATGTTTAAATGAGTCGATAAATGGATCCTGCCATCCCCTGTGTGCTCTGAGCTTTCGGCCCTATGCCTTGTGGTGCAGGTGCAGGTCTGTCTCCTTGGTGCCCGCGGCTCCAGCCCCGACGGCTCCCCACCTGGCTGCAGTGCAGCTCTCTCCAGGGGCCCTCCCCTAGCTGTCCCAGAGCCCCCGCCTGCCTGCGACTTCTCTGTCCTCCCATCAGGCTGCTCCGGTACCTTCTGCAGATGGTTTGCATGCACTTGGTTTTCCCTGAACACCAAAGTATTTCCCTTTGAGGACTCGAATTCGGCGGGCCCTCCCCTCGCTGTGCCAGAGCCCCCGCCTACCTGCGCCTTCTCTGTCCTCCCATCAGGCTGCTCCGGTACCTTCTGCAGATGGTTTGCGTGCACTTGGTTTTCCCTGAACCCCAAAGTGTTTCCCTTTGAGGACCCAAATTCGGCAGGCGTGTGGCAGTGCCCACCAGGCACGAAGCTGTGGCTGTGAGTGGACAATGGAGATTCTGCCTTCGCAGGCATCCAGCCTGGACTTCTTGCTGATGTCTGGATCCTCCATGGCTCCTGGTCACTGCCAGCTTTCTGCAGGCTCTCAGTGAGCGGGGGTGGGGGGAGCACAGCCCTCTGCAGCGTGCTTCCATCACTCTGTGGGACTGAGAGGGGCAGGGCGGCCTGGCTTCATTCCAGACACAAGATAAAAAAGATGCCTTTCCTGGCACTGGGCTGGCTGGAAGATGAAGGTGTTGTATGTTCAGACAAGGAGCACAGCAGGATCCTGCTGCTGTTTCTGCTTCTGGGGTCAATAGTTTGTGCATCTGCACAAACTCTACAACCTTAATAAATGACAACTTCACTTCACTGTGGTAATAGGAGAGCTCCGATGGGGCAGAGGGCTGAGCTCCTCACAGACGGAAGAAGGCAGTGGGGCTTAAGTGAGAGCAGAAGACCCACTCCTGACCATCCTGACTGCTTGGTGAAGTTCCCAGGGGTGACCTGCAACCCGTGCCCCTCCAGCTGCCTGGCTGGCAAGGAATGGGGTAGCATCAGATCTGGGGTGCCTTGTGCTGATGTCCTTCTCGTTTGCCCTCCCCCAGGGGCAATAAACCTAGATCCAGGCAACAGGGAGGGGCTGCTGGGGAAATCTCTCAAGCCCATCCTGGCTCATAGGTGTCCTCCCAGGCCTAATGAGAGAGAAGTGCTTTCCTCAAAGGTGTGTGCAGCGGTACCTGGAAGGAGGAGAAAATCTCAGCTCTCTATCTCTCATCCTGGGCTGGCTTTCTGGCTCCTCCATCCTTAGCTGTGTGACCTAGAAAAGTCACTGTGCCTTCTGGGGCCTCGGTTGCTTCTTCTGTCAAAAGGATTGACTAGTTCTTGCTGGGCAAACAGTAGTGAGAATGAAAGCACACACCACTAACATCGGTAGATGCCATCTTTCCTTTGTGGTCGCCATTGTGGTTTTATACCCAGCACAAAGGTCTTCCCACCTGCAGGTCACTCACAGCACTGGCATGGATCTTTGAAAACACAACTGCAAATTGCCTTGTTCTCAATACTTAGATTTGCTTCTGAATTACAGAAGTAAAAAATTAAAGAAGTTTTGTTGTCAACAATCCCAATGATAGAGGCCATATAGAGGTCATAGGATGCTTCTCGCCCCATCGATTCCTCTCTCCATCTCCACCAGAAGTAACTCTGCATCAGGGCAGGAGGTGTTGGAAAGTTATTTTTTTTAACCTTGGAAGCACCATGAACAGCAGGCACGAGCTGGCTGCCATCTTTGATGAATGTCTATACACCTCCGTTTGAGGTCAGGAGCTGGTGGTTCCTGCCCTATCCATCTCTGTACCGAGGCTCCTCCAGGTGATTATTTCTGAGCATATGGGCTGTTCGGATGACAAACGCCCCCACAGCTGTGCTCACTGGCTACCTAATTGCTGTGTAGAGGCTTGCCCAGCACACAGCCCCAACATCCATTCTAAGGGAATGTCACACCAGGTCTGAAAAAATGCCTCCCACAATCTCCGCTTTGTTCAGACACAAAAACTGAGGCTCTGGCAGAAGAGTTTCCAAGAACCCAAGAGGTGGGAGGTGACACAGTTTCATCACCCGTCTTCTGACTTCTGAGTCAATGTTTTTTGTTTTTTTTTTTCACTACTCCTCAGTGCCTAAAACATGTCCAATTGTGTAGTCCTGCTCTCCTTAGTCCGTCTGCAAACACTTGACACCTAGCATGCCACGTGGTAGGACAGGAGAGCCACCAAGGGTCATGCGACTCCCCAAACGCAGCTGCAATGGCTGACAACATCTGCCTGTATTCAGAAAGAGACACAGAGATAGTAAGAAAGGGAGAAAGAAAGAAAGAGGGAGAGGAAGTGGTGGGAAGAGAGAGACATCTGTGAAGGACATTTCTCAAATCCCCACTTTGTGCCCAGGAGCCAGGCTTCCACCGGGATGGTTTGGCGAGTGTCGCTAGTGTGGTGCCAGCTCCACAACTACACAGGGGAAATGAAGGCCTAATTATCATTGCTTTCGCCTCCTGATGATGTTTTGTCTTATGTGACAACTCCGGCAGAAATAATTGATTTTATGGCTTGATTTCGTTCCTTGCCTATCATGTTGAAGACATAAACACATAATGAGATTGTCGGCTAACATTCACCGAGATTAAACACCAGTAGAGTATCTGGGATTAATCAGCCCTGTTTCTTTCATTAGATTATCTGGAGCGGCTCAAGCAAACAAGCAGGTTTTGCTCAGCTTGCAGCCTGTCCCCAGCAGACGAGGCCCAGAAGTGCACAGCGATTCCCAGAGAGCTGGCTGTTAAGGCCTCTTCTGTAGGAAGGCTGCCAGGAGAACAAGAGAAAAGGTCACATGGCCAGCAGGAGCCCTGGCCTTCAGGCAATGCCCAGGAGACCAGATGAAGGTGTGGGGTGGCATTTTTCTCCAATAGCGCCTCATAGATTTAATAAATCCAGCAAAGAATAAATGAAGGTGCAGGGCAGTGGCAAGAATGCCAGTCCACTGGGCAGGGGCAGGAGCACAGGGTGAGCCCAGATCCGCTTTACCTGGTGCTGTGTGCTGAGCGAGCCTCCCACCCTTGTGCCCCCGAGTCTCCTACCTGGGAAGTGAAGGGATGTGCAGGGGCCTGTCCCTGGGCCTCCTTTTAAAGCAGGAGGCATGGGGAGAGGCATCAGTCAGCGGACCAGCCTCTTGCTGGCTCTGTGATGCCAGGCATTTTGTCCAAGCATCTCAGCTCCATTTCCTGAAATAACAATAAATGTATACATTTCACATGGTCTTAGAGTTGCCAGATTAAAATACAGGATCTTCAGTTAAATTTAAATTTCAGATTAACAACAAATAATTTTCCAGGATGAGTACATCCCACATGTTACTTGGGATATATTTATACTAAAAGTTACGTGTTATCTGAAATTCAAAGTTAACTGTACACCCTGTATTGTTATTTTTTTAATCTGACAACTCAATCTTAGAATGCAATCTGATACATATCCCTTCCTATTATTTTATTTATTCAATCAACAAGGATTTCCTCAGCACCTACTATGTGCCAGACACTGTTTTATCCCATGAGAAAAAAATAGCAAAGAATGAATGTCAAGCACATGTGATATAAATAGCACCCCCAAAATCAGCCACACTCAAATGCCCACAGCCTTAGTTCCGTGGGCCACTCCGTGAATACTTCCAGAGAGCTTTCATCCTTCAAGGGCTGCTCTAGGTGTGGGGCTATATCAATAGCCCAGATGGAAAATGTCCTTGCACTCAGGGGACTTATACCCTAGAGAGGAGAAATAACAAGAGGGCTAAGTTAGCAAGGAAGCAGAGGATACATGTAGGTAAATCGTGCATCAGAAAATGACCCATGCTAGAGGGAATCCAGTGCTGGCAGCTCCAGAAATTAGTGCTGAGCCAACTGTCCTGTGCCCAGGGCAGCTCATACCAGGTACACCATCCAAGCGCCAAGGCAGGTGCCTTCACGCTGGCTCCCTCTTGCTGCCTTCTCCATTCCCT
Organism: Cacajao melanocephalus; assembly: GCA_963573385.1. Classification (NCBI taxonomy): domain Eukaryota; kingdom Metazoa; phylum Chordata; class Mammalia; order Primates; family Pitheciidae; genus Cacajao; species Cacajao melanocephalus. The sequence continues at coordinate 37,818 of CAUYLG010043988.1, forward strand.
GAGAGTGTAGCTGGATGTGTTGCACTCTCAAAGGGACTTGGGAAAGTTACACATCCTGCCCTGTTCACACACACAGTTGCATATATGCACACACACACACACAAGCATGCCTGCACACACACATGTACACATGCACACACACAATCATGCATGCACAATCATGCATACACAATCATGCATACACACACACAATCGTGCATGCACATGATACACAATCATACATGTGTACACACGTATACACAATCACACATGCACATACATAACCATGCATGCACACATACACACAATCATGCATGCACACACATACACAATTGTGCATGCACACACACAATCATGCATGCACACACATACACAATCATGCATGCACAGACACATACACACATGCATAGTCTTACACCAGGCATCTTTTGTTGCCTGAACCTCCTTTGTCCTCTTCTCCAGCTTGCTTGAGGTGAGCATGAGACACGAGCCTTACTGGCTGGTACAGGTGGGACCACAGACGTTACCATGTTAGCAGATAACAACTGTTGAATATTGGCAGCTTCATGTTACTGAAATGAATATTAGGGTACCATTATGTCCAGGGTGCCCTTACCATCCAGATCCTACTTTGGCCAGGTCATTTTTCCTCCTGATGAGTTTCTGTAGGGAAAGAATCCACATGGGATGTGGTAGGTCCCCAGTTGGAGCAGCACTTTCCACCACTTTATCACTCCCATCCTAGTGCTGCACTCTGTGGCAAGGTGGAATGGGAGCAGGTGACATGGGTTCAAAGGCCAGACACAAATCCTTCTCCTCTCTTAAGAGAGAACAGAAGAGGGCAGCATGCCGTGGAGCTGACTCTTCTGCTGCCTCAGATAATGACTTAAAAGGGAAGGTTACACCGGGGCCTGCAGCCATCACCCTGAAGTGACTGCCTCCCCCACATCCTCTTCTTTGCTCACCCCATCACCCTTTGTCCCCAAGACAAATCCCACTGACTGGGCTGTTCCCCAAACTCATGCTGAACTTGACAGTGAGAAGCAGCATGCACAAAACAGGGAGCACTGTTCTCACCCCTCCACGGCTTGCAGGGGAGAGGGACTCACGTTCTGCATCCAACATTTTCCATGTCTAAAAATTACGTCTTATTCTTTGATGGTAGTTGACAAAGGACCTGTGTCCTGCACAGCACTCAGGATCCAGAAAGCACTCCTTCCACCTCATCCACAAAGCTCCCGAACAGCTGGTGCGGCTTCTCAGGAATTCCACTGGCCACCCGTGTCCCCCTCAAGCAGCCTGGCCTCCTAGAGCTGCCCTCCGTCACTCACATCATGCTGCTAGACAGGCCCTGGCCATTCCGGGTGGAGAAGAGCCTCTTCCTGGCCTCCCTTCTCCCTGCATTCTCCTCTGCAGGCATGCGCCATCTCCAATGCAGTCCTGCAATCGACCTGGAACTCTTTGGAGGCTCTCCTGGCGTTTCTAGGAAGAAACCCCATCTCAGCACAGCGTCTGTCGTGGATGTCCTGGTCTGTGCCCACGCCTGTGGCCTCCTTCCCTGCTCGGCTCCCCGACACATACGATGCTCTGCATGCTGCAGGCCCCCTGCCTGCTCCTCCTGCGCCTAGAACCAGGTGGCCTGTCCCCAACATCCTGTATGGCTGCCTTCTATCCATTCATTAAGATTTAAGTCAAGTACCTCCTAACTGAAGAAGTCTTCTTGGGTTAAGCATAAGCACTCCTTTAAATGATCACTGGTGTGTGATCCTTTTTGAAAGCTGCTTGAATGCTCTGTGCTTAGTTTCCTCATGGGTATCTGACTTGTGGCTTGGGATCACCATGTAGACAAGGATATTAGTGAAGACCAACATCGGAGCCCTGCCTGGCACCCATGTCCATGGAGTTGGTAGCTGTCTTGGCTGTTCTAAACTTCTCATGATGTATTTCTCAGAGCATGGGCTTTGTGCTGTTAGTATTTCTATTTCTTGGAACTAATACAATGGATGTTCAATAAATCTGAGTCTATGAGCAGGCAATGAAAACACAGCTAACGCCAAGCACTTCTTTTCTCTCTGAAGAGTTTGTACACTTCCTGTTAGTTTCCAGGCGATACCACAACTAATTGCCACAAACTCAGGGTTGAAAAAGCACAGGAATTCAGTCTCTCACAGTTCTGGAAGGCGGAAGTCTGGAATCAAGGTGTTGACAGGCCTCGCTTCTTTCCAAGGCTCTAAGGAGGCTCCTTCCTGCCTCTCCCAGCTCCTCGTGGCTCCAGGTGTTCCATGGCCTGTGGCCACATCCCCACAATCTCTGTCTCCTAGGACACGTGGACTTCTCCTCTGTGTGTTTGAGTATTCCCTGGACTCTTATGAAAATCTGTCTGGGAGGCCGAGGCGGGCGGATCACGAAGTCCAGAGATCGAGACCATGCTGGCCAACATGATGAAATCCCGTCTCTACCAAAAACACGAAAATTAGTTGGGCGTGGTGGTGAGCACCTGTAATCCCAGCTACTCAGGAGGCTGAGGCAAAAGAATCGCTTGAACTCGGGAGGCAGAGGTTGCAGTGAGCTGAGATTGTGCCATTGCACTCCAGCCTGGCGACAGATACTCTGTGTCAAAAAAAAAAAAATTGTCATCTGATTTGAGGATTTGAACTTAAATCCTGATGATGATCTCCTCTCCATGTTCTTAATTCAATTACATCTGCAGTGAGCCATGTCCAAATAAAGTCATATCACAGATGCCGGGGGTGAGGATTTGGACATGACTTTTCGGGGATATATACTTCGGCCCATAACACCCCTTAAAATTGGGGATAAGGACACATTTTCCTTTGGAATGCCCACAGCTACGGGAACATCATTCAGCCACACTGCTATGTGTTAAGTGCAATTAGAGGCAGCTATTTCAGGGGAAAGTTGGTTCTGACAGGGGCTGGGGATGTTGGGTTTCTGTATGATATGCATATGGGAGCCATCTGTGAGGATTCACACCAGTCAACACTCAGCACACACAGAAGCAGGCAGGGTGCTGGGAGCCGCCAGGACGCATCAGGCATGATCCCTGCCCGCGGGAGCTGGGCCTGTCTGGTGATAGACACACAGACCACTGCAGATCAGGAAGCTGCAACTCCTGCTGGGCTCTGAGTGAGACGGTGCCAGAGCCACCATGAGAGAAGGGGAAACAGATCCTGGGTTCCACTGTGGGAACCAGAAATGGTGCCTTGGAGGGAGGCTGGAGAAGGTCAGGCTGGTGCTGAGGGGCGAGGGGGTGCTTCTGGGGCGAGGGTGGATGCGGAGGATGGATGGGGCAGGATCGTGAAGGGAGAGTTGCAGATCCTCTCCTAGGGCAGAAGGGGGTGTGTGGACGGAGGAGAGGGCAGAATCCGGGGCCCCTGCATGGGGCTGCATGGGCACCATCATCACAGCATTTAGCTCTGGAAAGGAGGCCTCCCAGGAGGGCAAGGGCTGGGGTTTCACAGATGCGACCCTGGCCTCAGGACCAACTAAGAGGGCTAAGTCTGAATCCAAAGGTCCAGCTTCCTCCCCGCCTTGGCCACACCTTGGAGGCTGGAGGGGGAGTAGGGAAGCAGGAAGCCGGAGGAGTCTTCAGAAAAGGTCTGTGCAGCAGAAGACCCCGGCTGTGGAGTGTAGATTCCCTGTCCCTTCAGAACCCCAACCAGCAGCCACCCCACTGAAGCCCAGCCAGGATCCCTGCAGAATGGATCAGAAATTCTCCGATGTTCTCAGCCCCTCCCGGAAGGTCCCGGCGCCCACTGAGGGCTAAGCCTTTGCAGCCAGGCTGTGCGAGGGGCCTTCTGGTTCCACCGCTACTGAGCTGTGGATCCTGGGTGAGTTCACCTCTGGGTGCCTCAGTTTCCTCATCTGTGAACTGGAGATAACAACAGTACCGACTTTATTGAGTTGTTTTGAAGCTTAGATGAAATGTTATCCACAGGCACACACATGACTCGTCAGAGTTAACAAGTAAAAATACAGCACAAACAATACTCACATTCTCAGTATAAACACATTCAGATATTCCATAACACACACTCGAAAACCAGTATTTGTTATTCATCTAGAATTCAAAACTAAACAGATATGCTGCATTATTTCCGGTAACCCTGACACATGCACATAAACACACACATACCACACACACCACACACACCACACACATACACACCACACACACACACACCACACACACCACACCACTCACCATACACACCACACACACATACATAAACACACCCCCACACACTCACTACACACACTCACCACACAAACTATACAGGCATGTATAAACACACTCCCACACACTCACCACACACACCACAGAAACCACACACACACACACCATACACACAGACACACACCACACATACATACACACACCACACACACCTCACACACTCAACACATGCACCTCACACACACACATACATGTCACCTAAACCACAAACCACACACACCACACACACACATACACATACCACACACACATCCCACACACTCACCACACAAACCACACACATCTCACACACACACCACCTAAACCACACACACACATACATCACACCACACACACATACATACACACACACCACACACATACACTCACCACACAAAGCACACACACCTCACACACACACATACACACATAGCACCTAAACCACATACACACATACACACACACCACACAAACCACACACCTCACACACACCACCTAAACCATACACCACCACACCACACACACGTACACATACACCACACACACATACATACACCACACAAACCACAGGCACTTCACACACACATACACACAGCACCTAAACCACACACACCACAACACACACACACCCCACACACACACCTCACACACACACATACACACACATCACCTAAACCACACACACACTACATCCCATACACACATACCCCACACACACTCACCACACAAGCCATATGAACCTCACAGACCCATACACATCACCTAAGCCACACACGCACACCACACCACACACATACATTCATACATACACAGTACACACATACACCACACAAATCACACACACCACCTAAACCACATATACACACCACACCACATACACACACACACACACACCACACACACACATACATACACACACACACACATACATACACACACACACCACACAAATCCGACCCAAATATTAGCACAAAGCAGGATGTTCTTTCTAAGTCTCAGCCATGGCTCCCTCCTCTCTGTCACCCAGAGTCCGGCCATGGCCGCTCATGTGCTCTGTCCCTGGCTCCTCAGTCCCCATTAATAGGAATTGACCTCAGTGACCACATGGGGATGTTCAGATGACAAATCATATCCTGACAGCCCTTCTCCCAGCCTTGAAGGCTCCCCTGCTCCTGGCGGTTATCACCCCACAGGGCCCACGGGGGCCGATGAGTCAGGACGCCAGCCTCTGCCCTGCTCATCCTCCTCTCCTCACTCATCAGGGTACTACTAAACCAGCCTTCATTCAGATCATTCATTCACCCACAATCTCTTTCTTTTGAGATGGAGTCTTACTCTGTCACCCAGGCTGGAGTACAGTGGCGCAATCTTGGTTTACTGCAACCCCTGCTTCCCGAGTTCAAGTGATTCTCCTACCTCAGCCTCCTGAGTCACTGCAATTACAGGCGTGTGCCACCATGCCCAGCTAATTTTTATATGTTTAGTAAAGACGGGGTTTCACCATGTTGACCAGACTGGTCTCGAACTCATAACCTTGTGATCCGCCCACCTTGGCTTCCCAAAGTGCTGGGATTACAGGCATGAGCCACCACGCCCAGCCCATCCCCAAATCTCTTAGTGAGCAACTACAACGGTTCCAATCTAGGCACTGGGATGTAAAGGGAATTAAGACAAAGTCACAACGATCATAAAGCTTAAAATCCCAGGCTTCTAACCCACTGGGACTCCTAACCCAGACTCCCGACCCACCAGGACTTATGACCCAGACCTAAACCCACCAGGACTTCTAACCCAGACTCCAGGCTCACCAGGACTTCTAACCAAGACCCGTAACCCACCAGGAATTCTAACCGAGACCCGTAACCCACCAGGAATTCTAACCAAGACCCGTAACCCACCAGGAATTCTAACCGAGACCCGTAACCCACCAGGAATTCTAACCAGGACCCGTAACCCACCAGGACTTCTAACCAGGACCCATAACCCACCAGGACTCCTGACCCAGACTCTGGACCCACCAGGACTTCTAACCCAGACTCCCGACACACCAGGACTTCTAACCAAGACCCATAACCCACCAGGAATTCTAACCCAGCAAGATTTCTAACCCAGATCCTTAACCTGCCAGGACTTCTAACCCCACCTCTTAACCCACCAGGACTCCTGATACACCAAGAATCCTAACCCACCAGGACTCTTAGCCCACCCAGAATCTTAACCAACCCAGACTCTTAACCCAACAAGACTTTTTGACCCAACAAAATTTCTAACTCACACTCTTAACCCACCAGGACTTCTAACCCAGACTCCTGACCCACCAGGATTTCTAACCCAGACTCTTAACCCACCAGGACTTCTAACCCAGACTCTTAACCCATCAGGACTTCTAACCTAGACTCTTGAACTTCTGACTCACACTCTTGACCCACCAGGGCTTCTAATCCAGACCCTTAATCCACCAGGATTTCTAGCCTACAGGATTTCTAGCCTAGACTCCTGACCCACGAGGACTTCTAACCCAGACTCCTAACTACCGGAGTCCTGACCCACCCAATGTTGCTTTCTTGGGCATGGGTGCTTCGGCTCTTTGCCAGGAACTGTGGTAGGCCTTTGTGGACATGGTTTTACTAATTATTCACAATTCTATGAGACATTATTTTTATCCTTATTTTTCCTGGACCTCACGGAAAGATTTCCCAGTTGCCCGGTGGCAGTGGAGAAAGGTGAGTGCCCAGAATTCTCTCCCAGGAAGATGAGGATCCCCAGAGAAGCCTCCGGGATCCCTGAGTCACCACTTGGAAGGGAGCTGCCTAGAGAGCTGCAGACCTGCAGTGGGCTTAACTGAGTGAGAAATCTTTAAAGTGGGAGTGTGTTTCCACAGCACAGCCAGAACCAGCCTGACTGATCCAAGCTCCAGAGGAAAGCACTGTGTGTGATGCCTGGGTGGTTCCCAGAGGCCTCCCTTGGAAGCTGAGAGGGAGCCCGACACTGGACAGGGGCAGCAGTGCAAGTCATGGTATTGAGGTCTAAAGCAGATCCCAGTAACCTCAGGACTGCACCCTAAGCGTCAGCCTGGTCTGCACTCCCGACAGCTTCCCGGGGAAGGTTGCAGTACGCAGTACAGCGATAGATCTGAGCATCAGACTCAGAGCCTCAGACCAGCACCAAGGACCTGCTGCGTTCAGCAGCTGCTCAGAGGAAGCCCTGTTGTTGGTCAGTGTCCAGTGGCTAAGAGAGAAAGCAAAGCACGAGGATGTCTGCCACTCAGGAGAATCCTGCAGCCTGAACCCCCTGCTTCCCCAGCCAGCACCAAGCCTGAGTAGGGCCTGAAGCTCTGTGTGCCTCTCACAGCTGCACATTGGCAAGGGAGCAGCAAAGCTGTTCATTAGGGCAGACACCAGTGTCCTGATCTGTGGGGTCTGGAAACAGATGCATCCTGTGCAGCCTTGCCCTCAAGGAGGCCCCTGCGTTGGGAAGCAAAGTGTGTAGGGGGCTTTCTAGTGACCCTGCCCCTTTGTCCCTCCGAATAATAAACCTCAAAGTATCAGGCAGCTACTCTACGGCCATCCATCCATCCACTCAGCACCCAGCAGCGCTCTCCGGGATGGAGGAATTGCAGAGTGCATGGAAAGCTTCCAGAAGATGCCTGGGCCAGGGTAGACCCTTGAGAAATGCCAGTGAGAAGCAGAGGCAGCAGCAGGGCATGGGAAGAATCCAGGCAGCAAGGCTGTGGCAGGCACCAGGCAGGAACCAAGGCACAGAGGCCCATGTTCTTACAGAGCAGAGATGGTGGAGTTCCCTCACATTCTTCCAGAGGTCATCAATTTGGTAATGAGAAGAGATTGCCTCCAAAAGCCGTGCCATGTTTGTTCCAATGGCTCCTGGCATGGAGCTCTGGGTTTGGGTCTGAGTGATCTTTGTGCGAGCATCTAGCTTAAGTAGATGGTCATTAAATGTTTCACTGGGTGAATTAGTCCATGGATACGCATTCCCTCAACACTGTTTCTTACACACACCCCGCTGGTTGGGGATTCTCTGTTGACTCTAAAAAGATGTCAGCACTGCACAGCTTTAGGCATGTGGGTTCCTGGAGGTTGGCTGGAGGCAGGGATGGGGGCTTTTCTCAGCCCCTGTAGCAGCAGAAGGAGGGGCTGGCATGTCATTTCCAGGCCCACCAGGCACCTCACGGGCTTGCCAGTGTTCACCACTGCGCTTCCCATACCAGGACTACGTCCAGCCTGGGCACAGATTTAGGGGGTGAGACAATGCAAGAATTGTGGGTGGGACTTCCACCCTGCACTTTGGCTGCAGCCCAACCTGTGTCTCCATCCTTCGGAGGCCCTGTCGCAGGTCCATAAGCACCGCTGTGGTATCTGACGGCCACCGGAAGGGACAGATGGACATTAACAACCCTTCCCCGACACTAGCCCAGGCTGATGAACAGGAAATGTCGGCAGAGGAATGGACCCAGATGTCTGAGCTACCACAGACAGGATTTCAGATAAATGAGAGTTAACTTGGGAACAAAATCACAACCTAATCCTTCAGGGAGTTTATTTTAAAAGACAGACAAAAAGCACATTTAATTTAATGTTATGCTAAAGCAGCAGCAATGTTCAAAGGCAGCACCTGGTAAGAGAGAAGCAATTGCTTCTTTGCCCTTTGGAATAATAAACCTCAAAAAATCAGGTAGCTACTCAACATGTTCTGTAGAGAGACCCATCCAGTCATCCTGCTCCCTCAACCGCAGCGTGACCATCTACCAAGGACTCCAGAATGCTCCTGCCTTAACCACTTCACGTACACCCCACCCCCTCGGGAGCCTTCACACATGCTGATTGTGGAGTATCCCTGTCATCCAAATGCTCCCCCTATCCTTTGGGGTTCTCCACCTCTCCTCCTCCTCCTCCTCCTCCTCCTCCTCCTCCTCCTCCTCCCCCTCCCTCCTTTTAAGGTATCTCCCTCCTCTTTCTTCCTCTCCAACAACCTCTTTCAGGAAGGCCTCTCAAAACCTCACAGCTAAAATTGACTCCCTCCACATTCTGCAAAGGAAGCTGTAAAGTGCGCTTGCAGAGAGGGAGAGAGGAGAGGAGGAGAGTGATCTTACGGGGCCTGGGGACATCTAAGAGGGGTGCAGGACTGCAGGTTTCCTCCACACCTGCCTCACTTACTCATGATGGCAACCTCCATCCATCCACTCAGCACCCAGCAGCACTCTGCAGGAAGGAGGAATCAGAGTGCATGGAAAACTTCCAGAAGAGGCCTGGGCCTGGGTGGACCCTTGAGAAATGCCAGTGAGAAGCAGAGGCAGCAGCAGGGCACGGGAGGAATCCAGGCAGCAAGCCTGAGGGAGGCACCAGGCAGGAACCAAGGCACAGAGGCCCATGTTCTTACAGAGCAGGGATGGCAGAGGTCCCTCGCATTCTTCCAGAGGTCATCAGTTTGGGGATGAGAAGAGATGGCTTCCAAAAGCCACGCCATCTTTGTGAACGTTCCGATGGCTCCCGGCGTGGAACTCTGGGTTTGGGTCTGATTGATCTTTGAGCAAGTATCTGGCTTAAGTAGATGGTCATTAAATGTTTTACTGCGTGAATTAGTCCGTGGATAGGCAGTGACTGCTGTAACCAAGCAGCAGACGCCAGAGGATAATTGACTTTTTCTCCGATGAGTGCCCTACGGAAAAATTAAACTCTAGCAGCTCATTGTTTCAGTCTGGGTTTAATTGGTTAGTAACCTACTGGTCAAAATGGTAGAACCAATATTCTGTGATTCAGAAGGAAATCCTTCCCGCAGAGAAAAGTACCGTGGCTCTAACAGACCTCAGGCAACCAGGATACTTTAGCTTCAAGGATGTGCCCATTTCCCTCTGGTACAATCTTTGGCCTGTTGAGTGCTAATATTACCTTGAGGAGATCATTACGTTATCCGTTCTTGTACATTTTGAATGTATCCTTCAGCACTTTAATATTTAAAATGTGTGTTCTGAAGCAATGGTTTTTCTACATTGTGAACAGTATAAAACTTATTGGAATCCATGTCTTGTCAAAACTCCTTGTGAGCATTGAGTCACTTTGCTTGAATGTGTTGGGGCAGGAGGACCCAGGGGAGGGGTGTGTTGGCAACGAGGCTTGTAGGTAATAAAAATCGACACTCATGGTGGCCCGGGTGCGAAGGAGATCTCTCTAAGGCGAATCAGCGTGATTATCTACTAATTAACCTTGAAATAGAAATATTCTCAAGCACTGAAACCTTTTCAGATGAACTGCAGTGAAATCAGGCACCCTATTACCATAATAACATTTTAAACTCGATAATGTATTTAACATTTGTCTAATGTAAGTGCCTATAAGTACTGTAATGTACCAGTTGTGATGATGAGATCAAACAACCGTCTTGAAATAATGACAGTGTTGAGATGGGAACGTCTCACTCAGGTCATCTCCCACTTCCCTTCTCGGTGCTGGAAGTGAGTCCTATGCGTGGGAAAGAAGGAACTTTTGTACTATTTTGGTCTTTGTCAGTTTCGCTTCCACTTTCCAGAAGCTGCTGTGCTCAGCTTTAGCACACAGAGGGCCTACCTGGGACAGGCCTGTGCTACTCCAGGGTACATGGGCACCAAAAAGATGGAGTGTCCCACCCACAAAGATGGTAGTGGTTTTTGATGGGAGTGTCCACAATAGCAAAGAGGGGCCCAGCCTCCTCCAGGAATGGGTTCTCCCAGACTCCTGCCTTCATCCCATCACTGCACCCTCACCACATGGCACTGTGCATGTCGACTGGAGGCAGGGATGAGGGCTTTCCTTAGCCCCTCTTGCACCAGGAGGAGGGGCTGGCATCTCACTTCCAAGCCCACTCAGGAACCTTACTGGCTTGCCCCAGCCAGAGCATGTAATGGCTGCAATACACATCTCTCAAATCCCCCAAATCTCAGTGGCTCCATGCAACAATGAGTCGCCTACACGGGGGATATGGTTTGGGTGTTTGTGCCCTCCAAATCTCACCCTGAAATGTGACTCCCAGTGTTAGAGGCAGGGCCTGAATCATAAGGGTGGATCTCTTAGGAATGTCTTAACACCAACCCCTTATGATGAGTCCCCGCTCAGTTAGTTCACATGAGATCTGTTTAAAAGAGTCTGGGACCTCCTCCACCCTCTCTTTTGCCCCACCTCTCACCACGCGAGCCACTGGCTCCCCCTTCACCTTCCACCATGATTGGAAGCTTCCTAAAGGCTCACCAGGAACAGATGCTGGAGCCATGCCTATACAGCCTGCAGAACTGTGAGCCAATTAAACCTCTTTTTTTTATAAATTACCTAGCCTTGAGTATTCCTTTATAGAATGCAAGAACAAGCTAATACAGTGGGCAAGAGCTGGGGGCATGCTCTGCTCCACATGGTCACTCAGGGATTCAGGCCTCTTGTTTTCTGGTGGCTCCCCATGACTCCACTTTGCCCTCTGCATCCAGTTGGCAAATGGAGAAAGAAAAGGGGCAGGGAGATAAGATGGCCTTGTGGGAGGCAGGTCTGGAAGCGGTGAACCCCACTACTGCTCATGGCTCTTGGCCACAAGTCAGATGCTCAGCTCCATCCAACTAGGAAAGAGCATGGGAAATGCATGCCAGGAAGAAATGAAGGAGCTCAGTGGACCAGCGCATTCTCCCTGCTCCTCCAATGTCTGTCCACAAATAGATCTCCACAGAGCAGGGGGTAGGTCACATTCGCAGCTCTGCCCTGATGCCCAGCACAGAAAAGGCATCCAGTGTGGGACTTCAGAGTCTTTGTGAGGGAGAATTAATAAAATACTTAACTCTGATTGAATGTGGTAAGTGGAGAAGAAAGCTGGACTTATGATTGTGAGGTTCCTACTTGCAACCGGCACTGTGCCTGGCCCCCTGTGCCCTGATCTCTGTCAATCCACCACACTGGCAGGAAAGACACAGAGCTCCTAAGTAACTTGCCCAAGGTCACTGGCACTGTCATTGGCAGATCTGGGAATGGAATGAAAGCGCTTACTTTTTCTACCGTTCTTATCTACAGTATGACCTCAAAGCTGTCCCAGGGAGGGTTAAAGAAAAGGCACAGTATCTTAGGAGTCCTCAGAGAGGCAGTGATAAATTGCTTTTTCTTCCCTACCTCTGACCCCAAAGAGACCCTGCTCCAGGCATGCCCTTCCTGCGCCTGGTGAAATGCCAGCCAACACTATCAGTCCCAGCTCCCCAAGACACCTGTCTTCTCATTGGGAGCTTCAGTGTGTTCTGTGCACTAATTATGACCTGTCATCCAGAACAAATACCTCATATGACAAGCGAGATAATATGCTAAGAGAAAACTTTCTCTTTTTCTTAATTAAAGCACACAACTCCTTTTAAAAGCAAGAAAATATATCTATTGTCTCCAGTCCATGCACAAACATACCAAAGTCTGTAGAACATTGCCGTTCTATTACATGGTGCTTTCAGTGTTTGAATATAAAAATAGTTTGCAGTTAGAAATTTGTTGAAATAAAACTCAGCCAGAAAGTGCCGAACAAACAACGATAATAAGGACAGCTTTTTAGGGAGCATCTAATGTGTTCACGGCATTTTGCAAACATCTGTAATGTCTAGTCATTCTATAACAGTGAAACAGCAAAGGAACTCACAGCACTCACTACATTTTTGTTAAAGGGGTCTTTACTCATTTTTGCATGCAGGCTAATTTTAGAGCACTGAGAAAATAACGCAGAAACAACAATCGTGTAGTTTTTGAAACTAAGTCTTGGATTAAAGGGAAAGTCTATAAAGAATTAACTATGTTTTAAGACTCACAGAAGCGACCACGCATGGTGGCTCACGCCTGTAATCCCAGCACTTTGGGAGGCTGAGATGGGTGGATCATCAGATCAGGAGTTGGAGACCAGCCTGGCCAATATGGTGAAACCCCATCACTACTAAAAGTACAAAAAAAACTAGCCGTGTGTGGTGGCACACACCTGTAGTCCCAGCTACTTAGAAGGCTGAGGCAGGAGAATTGGTGAGGCAGAGGTTGCAGTGAGCTGAGATTGTGCCACTGCACTCCAGCCTGGGCAATAGAGGGAGACTCCATCTTTTGAAAAAAAAAAAAAAGATTCACAGAAGCATGGTGACCTGACCAAGGGCAAAGCTGTTCCCAACCTCCTCTTGCGGCTGTTGCTAGCACAAGTGGTCCTTGGTAAACTCTTAATACCACCCCTCTCCTCTTCCCGTATTTCCCTCCCAGAAAAATCCTCCAGCTAGCCTGAATAATTTGAGATATTTCTTTAGAATGCGAGTTCACCATCTTCCCAGGTTTGCTGGCTTTCCAAACAAAACTGCTTTTCCTCCCACAGCCTGGTCTCCCACTTGCCTTTTGAGTGGTAAGTGGCCCCACTTGGGTTTGGTTACAACTCTACCCAGAATTATTATCATCCTGATTTTACACATTAAACAAAGTAAATAAAGGAGGGCTGGCTCAATGGCACACACCTGTAATCCCAGCATTTTGGGAGGCCAAGGAGGGTGGATCACTTGAGGCCAGAAATTCAAGACCAGCCTGGCCAACATGATGAAACCCTGTCTCTACTAAAAATACAAAAAAATAGCCAGGCCTACAATCTCAGCTACTTGGGAGGCTGAGGTGGGAGGATCACTTGAGCCCAGGAGGCGGAGGCTACAGAGAGCAGAGATCACACCACTGCACTCCAGCCTGGGTGATAGAGCCAGACTCTCACTCAAAACAATAAAATAAAATAAAAAATAGGATCAGGGAATTTTAGGACAGTCATGCAGTGAGAGGCTTGGAAATGGCAGGGCAGGACGTTGAGCTCAGAGGCTCTTGCCTGAGCCTGATTTATTTCCTCCAGGACATGGTGTCTCTAAGATCAGGATGGAAGAGCTGAAAAACCCCAAATCTTCTGAGCCCTGCTCTGTGCCAGAGACCATGCTGGAGCTTGGGAGCACGTGGAAGCCACAGGCCTGCCCACCTGCGGGAGAGCGTGGGAAAGACGCGTACAGGGGGCCAGAGCAGCCTCTGTCCTGGGATGGTGGTGGGCCATCTCCACAAAAAGCCCCCCTAGGGGCCGGGCAGACCTCTCTCCCCTGATGACTAGCACAGGGAGGACAAAGTCAGAGCCAGCACTCAGCCTCGCCAACAAAGCACAATGGCCACACTCAATTACTGCGGGAAAAGCACTTGGCAACAACCAGCCAAGCTCCACTTCCACCCTCAGGAAACTGCTGTTAGGAGCTAATTCCCTTTCTGAGGTCACTCCAGGGAGGTAAGACCAGGATAAGGTTCTCATCTCCTAGCACCCATGGCTTTATCCTTTCCACTTGGAAACAGGCAATTCAGCAATTGTACACCTTGATTTACGCTCTTTTCTCGAGAAACATTCAATCCTATGGCTTTAGTTGTCAAGGGAAACAGGAAGAACCCACTGAGTCTTGTAAAAGGCTCTCCCAAGCCTGCAGTTCTTTTTGTCTTCCTAAGAGGAGGGCCAGGCAGGGCATGCACAGCCCCACGGCAGCCGCAGCACTGAGCACCAAGGAGCCTGCTGGCATCTGATGTGGCAGGAATCATTGTGTCTGCAGGCCGGAGGGAGGGCGCCTGGGGAGTCGAGGACATGCACTCATCAGTTTGTTGGGTTTCCACGAAAAGGGCCGCGTGATGAGCTGGGAGGCCCAGCACCTGGAGGGGCAGGTGCACAGGTCTCTCTGCTGCTACAGCCCAGAGAAGGAACAGATACGTCTGGGCAGAGGCAGGAAAGGATGGCATTGTGTGTGCCAGGCAAGGGAGCAGGAGATTTGGGAGACAGGAAGGAGGGTAAGGCTCATGCCCCTGCCTGGAAGGGTCTGAGGGACCTGAAGGGCACATGGGTTAACTCACACTTGGACCCAGCACCTGGGTCCAGCAGTGGGGTATTATCACTCAGGAAAGAGCAAGCAGCAGGGAAAGGCTGGACTGCAGTGAGAAGTCCTAGTGTTCCGCTTAGGATCTGTGTGGCTAATGACAACACAGTCATCAGGCTGCCTCCAAGAGCTGGGGTTGGCCAGGTTCAAGAAGGATGAGAGTCAGGGGCCAGCCAGAGGGGTATGCAGCCCTCACCCTGGCAGAGGACGGCCTCTTGCAGCACAAGGACTTGGGTGGGGCCATGGGGTCCAACCAGGAGCCAGGGACGAAGACAGAAGCTCAGTGTGAGTCCACCAAGGAAGAGGCTTGGGGAGCGCCCATTTGGGCCACCAACACCAGCCATATGCTGTGGCCCAGATCAGATTGACAAGAAGGTAAGAGGGAATAAAGGCAAAGCCCAGAATCAGTGGTGAGGATGTGACCAGTGTAGGGGATGCCAGGGTCAGAGGGTGAGCAGGTCATTGCCGGGCAGTCCATATGCACCCCGACTCAGACTCAGGCCAGAATAGGGAACAGGACTGTGTCACGGTGGGAACCGCCAGGCAGCCCTGGGCACGGCAGCAGTAAGGGGCAGGTGAGCAGGATGGCAGCACTTGTTTCTGAAGGCTTAGACCCCGAAGAAGACCCTGCTCCCTGCTGAGCCCTTGGCCTTTAGAATCCTCCCATCCACCTACCACCACCACTGGCAGCCCTAAATATTATGGCAAAAGGCCCCTGCGCTGGCCTGCCTGGGCATTTTCAGGGGGACGAAGAGACTTACCATGATGCCTCAGTTTATCCAATTATCCAGCTCTCCCTGCAAGACCATCCCAGTTAGGGAGCTGGGCCTGGAAATGCCCATCTGGGCCCCAGCATAGCCACATGGATGGACTGTGGCCTGAACCATGGCTGTGCAACTGGCCTGGCCTTCGGCCCCCAAATACGCAGAACCCATGCTCCCTGCCAGCGTCAAGGTTGGCCTTTCACATGGGTGAGCTCACTTCACCCCCCTCCCTGCCAGCGTCACGGTTGGCCTTTCGCATGGGTGAGTTCACTTCACCCCCCAACTGCACGTTGAGGAAAAGGTCCACAACCAACTTGCCCTCATGAGACAAGGGGCGACAACCGCATTTGGTGGAGGGCTGTGGAAACCATGGACCCATCTATTGATCCATTCACGTACTCAGTAGGCATCAAACACACGAGGGGCCGGGTGCTAGTGATGGGCACATGAGCACGCAGATGAACCTCTCCATGCCTGTGGAACTCCTATTTCAACGGGGAAAACAGAAAGTTAACAAAATAAGTCAGAAAAGAAAGAAAATCTATATGTACCTATAGTAGTAGAGGTAAAACTGCCATGGTCACTAGGGAGGGAGGGAGGGGTTTACAGTTCTGTGTTTTTCCTTTTAAATACACTTCATTTCTGGCCAGGCACAGTGGCTGACACCTGTAATCCCAGCACTTCGGGAGGCTGAGGCGGGCAGACTGTGAGGTCAGGAGTTTGAGACCAGTCTGGCCAACATGGTGAAACCCTGTCTCTACTAAAAATACAAAAAATTAGCAGGGCATGGTGGCATGTGCCTGTAATCCCAGCTTCTCAGGAGGCTGAGGCACAAAAATCATTTGAACCCAGGAGGTAGAGGTTGCAGTGAGCCGAGATCACGCCACTGCACTCCAGCCTCGGCAATAAGAATGAAACTCCATCTCAAAAAAAAAAAAAATATATATATATATATATATGTATATATATATATATATATATACACACACACACACATAGAGACAGAGAGAGAGAGAGAGAGAGAGAGAGACTTCATTTCTACAGCAGCTTTAGCTTCACAGAGGAAGGGAGTGAAAGGTATAGAGAGTTCCCGTATGTCCCTGTCCCCAGACACCTCCCACATGATCAATGTTCCCCGTGATGCTGGTGCATTGCTCACAGTGGATGATCCTTCATTAACAATCGTCGCCACTTAGACTCCAGAGTTGATCTTAGCATTCACTCCTACTGCTGTATATTCTATGGATCTGGACAAAAGTATAGATACATGGATCCACCACTGTAGAATCATACAGAGTGATTAGTTCCACTGCCCTAAACATTCTCTGTGCTCTGCCTATTCATTTCTCCATTCCCCAACCCCTGGAAACCACCCATCCTTCTACAGTCAGCATAGTTTTGCCTTTTCCAGAGTGTCATAGAGTTAGAATCATGCACTATCTGGCCTTTTCAGACTGGCTTCTTTCACTAGTAACATGTATTTAAGGTTCCTCCATGTCTTTTGTGGCTAAATAGCTCAGTTTTTTTAGTGGTGAATAATATTCCATTGACTGGATCTACTAGTTACTGATCTATTCACTTACTGAAGAATACCTTAATTGCTTCCAATTTGGGACAGTTATGAATAAAGCTTCCATAAACGTGTGTGCAGGTTTTTGTGTGGATATCACTTTTCAACTTATTTGGGTGAATACAAAGGAGCATCATTGTTGAATCACATGGTAAGAGTATGTTTAGTTTTGTAAAAAACACCAAACTGTCTTCCAAAGTGGCTGTATCATTTTGCATTCCCACCACCAATGAATGAGAGTTTCTGTTGCCCCACATCCTCACCAAGTACTTCTTCTGCAACTTTTCATGGGATCCCTTGATTTTTCTTCTCTAGCCTACCATTGTGATTGATTATATTAACTGATTTTCCAATATTCAACCCACCTTGCATACTTAAGTCTTATTGTCACAATATATAAAATTAGTTTTATGTGTTTTTCTCCACACAACTCAATTTGCTAATATTTCATTGAGGAGTTTTGCATCTATGTTCATGAGAGATATTGGTCTGTTGTCTTTTTTAAAAAATATATCTGTCTGATTTGGGTATTAAGGTAAGACTGGCCTAATAGAATGAGGGGAAGAATTCCCTCTGCTTCTATTCTTTGTAAGAGATTGTAGATAATCGGTATAATATTTTCCTTAAATATTTGGTAGATTTCACCAGTAAACCCATCAGGCCTAGTGCTTTCTGTTTTTGAAAGTTATTGATTATTACTTCAATTTCTTTAATATGTAGAGAGCTTCCAGATTGCCTATTTCTTCTAGTGTGAATTTTACCAAATTGTGTCTTTTAAGGAATTGGCTCTAATTTATGTTGTTAAATTTGGAGGCATACAGTTGTTCATAGTTTTCCTTTACTATCCTTTTAATGTCCGTAAGATCAGTAGTGATGTTCCCTCTTTCATTTCTCATTAGAGTAATTTGTGTCCTCTCTTTTTTTAGTTAGCTTGGCTAGAGGCTTATCAATTTTATTGATCTTTTCAAAAGCTAGCTTTTGGTTTTGTCAATTTCTGATTTTCAATTTTATTTATTTTTGTTCCGATTTTTTATTGTTTCTTTTCCTCTGTTTTGGAAATTACATCCAATCTAATACATACATCTGAGGTGATTTATTTTAGATCTTTCATCTTTTCTAATATATATATTCAAAGCTATAAATTTTCCTCTAAATATTTATTTTGCTGCATCTTACAAATTTTGTTGTTATATTTTCATTTGTATTCAGTTCCAAATATTTTAAAAATTCCTCTTGAGATTTCTTCTTTGATTCATATGTTATTTAGAAGTGCGTTGTTTAATCTGCAAGTACTTTGGAATTTTCCAGCTTTCTGTTATTGATTTCCAGTTTAATTGCATTGTGGTCTAAAGGCACACACTGTATGATTTCTATTCCTTTAAATTTGTTAAATGTGTTTTATGGCCCAGACTATGGTCTATTTTGGTGAATGTTTCATGTGATCTTAAGAAGAATATGTGCTCTGTTATTGTTAAATGAAGTCATCTATTGATATTGAGTATATCCAATTGATTGATGGCACCATTGAGTTCAAGTGCATCCTTACTGATTTTCTGCCTGCTTCATCCGCCCAGTGCTAGTTGAGGGATTTTAAGTCTCCTACTATAGTAGTGGATGCATCTCTTCACAGGTCTATCATTTTTGGCCTCACATGTTCTAATGCTTTGTTGTTAGGTGCATGCACATTAAGTATTACTCGTCTTCTTAGATAATTAACCTCTTTATCATTATGAAATGTGGAATGCAATTTAACTGAGACGGTTAGAAAAGGCCTTTCAGGGAAGCTGATCAAACACCTTCCGGCAAAGCTGTCAGGGCAAAGGTGAAGGCTGACAACTGCCTGCACCAGAAGCAGCCAAAATGTCCCATTACAACGCAGGTTATCACAACCTGAAACGTCAACCCTGGTCAAAATGTCCCATTACAACGCAGGTTATCACAACCTGAAACTTCAACCCTGGTCAAATGTCCCATTACAACGCAGGTTATCACAACCTGAAACTTCAACCCTGGTTTTGCATTAGCTGTAGAATAATCCAATCCCAACTTCACCCACAAATCTTGTGGGTTCTAAGCCCTTCTGTCCTCTTGTCATGATACTTATCTTCCTTCCCTAAGCTTGAGCCACCTGGAGAGAACCTGCCTTCTCTTCCTCTAACCAGAGAGCTAGTGCCTACCTCAGGGCCTGCACATTCCTTTCCCTCTGCTGAGAATGCAGTTCCTCCTGTGCAATGTCTAGTCAACTGGTTCTACAGTCTTGGCTTCCATACCACCTCCTCCATACAGCCCTATCTGATGATCCCATTTCACTTCTGATTGCATGTACTGTATATTTCCTCCCGAGACATCACACAGCTGAGATAAATTTGTCATTAGATCACAATTTCCCTGGGAGCATGGATGTCATCTGCTTTGTTTTCCTGACCTAACCCTATAACATAGCAGGCGCTCAATGCATGTGCTTTGGACACATTCTTAAGTAGGAGAATAGAGCCCAGGATAGTGCCTGGAATGGCTGAGACCCATAAACGCTGGTAAGAATGAACATCATTCACAGTGAAGGGCAATCCCGGAGGGTTCAGCCAGCTTCCCAGTGTTGCCCAGCTTCAGTGGGGCACATCTTCCATCTACTTTAAAGGGGCAGGGCTGCCTCAAAGACCAAGTGGAAGGAGTATTTCCCTGTCTTGGTGGCCAGTGGGGAGGGAGTGGGTGCAAAAGGTAACAGCCCCTTGGCTGCAGAGTAGAGTCTTTCAAGCTGGGAAACCCACTATGGTGACAACCAAGTCTGGCTGGACACTACCCCTTCCCCCTGCATTTTCTCTTCATACCAGCAGGGCATCCCCCATGGCTCTGCAGCAGAAGCCATTGCACCTCTTTCTGAGCCAGGATACTTTTCCATACCCCAGCCCTGCTCCATCTTTAAATAATTCAAAGCACTGAGCCCTTGCACATCCCCGCAGGCTGGGCATCCTCCCGGGAACCAGTTGGAATAAGAAGAAAAGGTTGCCTCCCAACCCTGAGTTCAAGAGATGTCCAAAGCTTTTAATTTAGTTTGATTGATTTAATATCCTGCATCCCGGGAGCTGAGCTCAATGTGATCCTGGCTGCTCTCCTCTCCCTGCTAAGCTGACAGTGAAGCAATGCATTGCAGGGCTAGGAAAAATAATAAAATGCTTTCTCTCCATAGTTCACCCAGCAGCCAGAAACTATTTTCAGGGAGGAGAGAAGGCCCCCTGGCAGCTGCCCATGGGTCGCCTGAGCTGTGTATCTTGCCAAATCCTCTTGCTGGGGCAGCCCCCATCCCTCCACTGCCCTGAGGGGACTGTGCCACCTCATTCAGGGGTGCCTGCCTAAAAAGAAAACAGGGGCTTTGGACCACTTTTTGCTCAATGGATATTTTTATGGAGAGGTCTCTCCTTCAATGTACCCTCCACCCTCATTACCAATGAGAAAATGCACCACTGGATTATCCCACTGTTACACGTGCCTCCTCTAGGAAGCCATTCCTGCTCCAGGGACTTAATCCAGCTTCTTCCTAGCTCTGTGGCCTAAACACCAACCCACACCCCATAGGTACATTGCTCTCATTGGCTTAGACCCCATCATTTGTCCTCATGAACCAAAAAGCATCCTGCAGGCTGGAATTAAAAAGCATCCTTCAGGCTGGCACCAAAAAGCATCCTGCAGGCTGGCCCTCAGGCACAATGCCACATTCTTCCTGGTGGCCTAGACTGAGCCCGGGCTCCAACCATTCACAGCTGGCATTACAGAAAGGATGGCCAGGGAGTGGACACGAGAGCTTCCCTCCTGATTCCTGATGGATGAGCCAGGTCAATGAGGCAAGCTGGGCCCAGCTCTGACCACCTCTCTAGGCTTCTCCTGCAGGTGGGACACGCTGCCTACGCGCCATGCCTCTAAAAAGACAAACTCCTGCTTCCGGTGCTTTCTTCATGAGAAGAAAGCCTGTTCCCCCTGGCCTGGCACTGACGGCCCCAAGTCCCGGCAGCTCCCCTCTGTCCAGCCCCGCCTTCACCTCAGCCAAACTGGATGGAAGCCCAGAGGGAGGATGGGTTACCTGGACCACCCAACAGAGCCATCAAGGACCCAAGCATGTCCAGCCTTGCTGCCTTCAGCTTTCTGGATGGTCCCAGGTGGTCTTAGCAATGCTGGAGTCCAAGGAAATGTGAGCCCCGACATAGAGAGAAGTGTCTCCTCCCATGCACGCTATTATACCATCAGCCTCTGCCTGTGCTTGCCCATGTGGGACCACATCCCGTGTCCCCTTCAACATTGGGCATAACTGCTCTGACCTCTCACTTCCCAGGACTGGGAAGGGCCCTTCCTGGATATACAGAAGGGTGAAATCCAAAGTAAATCAGGCTCTTCCAGCAAAGAAGGGGCCGTGGCGGCCATGCTCCCCTGCTGGGGGGAGCGTCTATCCCTCGCTATCCTATCTCCAAAGCCGGCCTGTCCATCAAGACTCCGCTTACCCCGAAAGCTCTGCAGAGGGCCCCTGAGCCCACTCCCCTTCCCCGCCTATCCACAGCGGACCTGTCCCAGAACTACTCACACAGCACCAGGCCAGCAAGTGGGATCTCCAGGCTGCAGCTGTAGAGTGGACACCCATTACCCTCAGCTGGTGGGACCCTGGGCTTCTCCTGGTGTGGTCTGCATCCTATCACTGCCCAGACCTTGTGTCCAAGGACACCACCCTCCATGTGCATGTGGTGACACTGGACCGTGCTGCCTGGGAGGCGGCCAACCAAGAGCTGTGAGCCAGCACTCAGGAGAAAGCGCTGGGGACAGTGGAGGTGCTGTTGAAGCTGTAACCCTATGGAAGACAGCGCCAAGGGACACAAGGCCTGGCCGCCAGGAGAGGCCACCTGTGAGTCCTCACTGGGCCCCAGACTCTAAGGGGCAGCCCTTCTCACACCCTCATCTTAGCACGTAGCAGCTGTCATTTCATTCAGCACACGTGCCCACTGTGTGCCAGGCCTCAGGGACGTCAGACTTGGCCTCGGCCTCAGGAATCCCACGTTCTCACGGGCTTCACATGGAGAGCCTTGTTGGCACTTGTCACCTGTGAAGGAGCTTCTGGGACCCTGTTATCATCCCCTCCACAGCGGAAGCACTGCTCAGAGAGAACACGGGGCCCATGGATGGCAGCACCCACACCTGTGCATAGCTCACAGGATACCTTGTGTTTGGAAGCAACAGAAATACGTCCAGATGTCTTCATGAGCCACTGGGTGTTTGCCTTCTACTGTGCCTGGCACTGCTGCAGAAACAAAACTCATCAAATAGATGGAAATGGGCCTCCCAGAACCTGCCTGTGGTGTGCAGTGGGCATTCAACAAAAGCCCCTGTTGCTGCTCTACTCAACACGCTCCCCACCTACAAGCTCGAAAAGCTCAAGACCAGGCAGACGAGAAAGACTGTGGTAGGGAGTCCACGTACCCCCAGGATGCAATGGACACTCAGGGACCTCCCTGGCGGGGACTGAGGCCGGGCAGGCAGGGGCAGCACGGAGCACCAGCTGTGATAGTCCAGGCAGAAGGATCAGGAAACAGAAGGTCTTCAGCTCAGGGTAAGAGGTCAGAAGCAGGATGCTGCACCTGGGCAGCATGGGTGACAGTGAGATTTCTTCTCAGCCTAGAGTTTCTGGCTTCCTGGCTCAGGCTCTGGCTCATGTACTGGCTTTGCTGCCCGCAACATGTGACGTGGACGAGCCTCTGCAGCTCTAGAATCCTTGATCCTGGCGTGCGTTTAATGGAGACGGGAGGAGAAACTTCATCTTAAATTTGAGGATAAAGTGAAATAAAAATTATAAGTATGCCAAGCATAGTAAGTGTTCAAGACACAACAGTGGTTATCATCAATTGATGGTGAAACCAAGAACACCAGGCGGATTTTCCATCCAGGGACTGTGAGTTCTACTTTCTTTTCTTTCTTTCTTTTTTCTGGGGTGAGGGGATGGAATTTTGCTCTTGTTGCCCAGGCTGGAGGTGCAATGGCATGATCTTGGCTTACCGCAACCTCTGCCTCCAGGTTCAGGCGATTCTCCTGCCTCAGCCTCCCGAGTAGCTGAGATTACAGGTGTGCACCACTACAGTCAGCTGATTTTGTATCTTTATTAGAGATGGAGTTTCTCCATGTTGGTTAGGCTGGTCTCGAACTCCCAACCTCAGGTGATCTGCCCACCTCAACCTCCCAAAGTGCTGGGATTACAGGCATGAGCCACTGCACCTGACAGAGTTCGACTTTCTCAGAGTTGTCGGTGAGACATGTCTCCTGATATCTCCAAAGGTGGCTGAAGCCAGTGACTGGACCTGGGCCAGTGGCTCTGAGGAACTCTGAGCAAGGATGAAGACTGTGAATTTCACCATAAGGAAGAAGCAAGTGGGAAAGCCTTGAGAACAGCCGGGGGAAAGGTATGGGCTGCAGGCAGAGGGTGGGAGCCAGGCAGACGCAACACAGGTGCTGATGGGGAGACAGGCAAATGGACATGGCACTGACATTGGGCAGGTTCATTTCCAATCCCAGAGTCCTAGAGAAAGCATCCACCCAGATGCTCGGCCCAACTTGCCACTCCGGGGGGCTTCCTTCCGTCTCCAAAGATGGAAGGCCCATCTCTCTGGGATGGGCATTCGCTTGGAAGGGCCTTTCTGGCCCCTGCAGACTTAAGCTACAGAACTAGGGGAGTCGGAGGAGCCACTCCTCCCTCAGTACAAGGTGCTTCAGGCCCCAAATTTGAGTCTGCAGAAAGGACACCATCCAAAGCAGTGGGCCACTCCAGAAGGTCCCTCTCTGGATATTTTGAAACATATTTTGCATCTCTGCTTCAAGAAGCCCCAAGCTCTGTGGCAGTGGTGTGATGTCACAGAGGCACACTGTTCTCTCAAGGCTGGTTTTTTTAGAACAGAAACAAGAAAAGTGAGCTGGCCACGGCCCCTTCTCAGGATACATAGCTGGAAGCATCAGCGTCGTTCTCCTGGTGCCTAAGCCCCTCGTGCACATCCACAACCTCCCACCTGAACATGTGAATCGGATGCATCTCAGAGTCAGAGTCTTCTGGAAAAGGAAACAGGTGCACTCGTCCCGCGAGGTCCTCAACTGCATCAGGTGAGCTCCACCCTATCAGCAGCTAACACAGCTGCAGCAAAACACGTCAGTAGCCCCAACACACAGGATCAATAACAGCTATTTATGACTTCATGGCATTCAGAGCAGCTCTTCCTGCCAGAGGAATTTCTGTTTGTTCTATATGGAAAGACAGTTGCTAACAGCAGGCCTGCGGTGTGTGGCGTTTCCTCATGTGTTTGATGCGTCTTTGATGACGGCACAGGGGGATTCGTTGTCCACACCAGCAATGATACCGTGCTGTTTCTTTCCTGAAACTCATAAGTAAATATTTATTTTAGTGGGACAAATCCCCTTCCCTTTTATTTTTTAATTTTGACCTGGAATTTTTTTAGTCATTTATTTTGTTCAGATAGGAGGATCAACTTGTCCTCTGATATGAAAAATTCTGTTACAATTTTGTTTTGTTTTGTTTTGTTTCTTTAACTTTTAATTTAGGTCCAGGGGTACATGTGCAGGTTTGTTATATGGGTGAACTCCTCTCACAGGGCTTGTTGTGCAGATTATTTCACCATCCAGGTAGTAAGGCTAGCACCCAATAGTCATTTGCGTGCTCCTCCCCTCCAACCCTCAAGTAGGGCCCAATGTCTGTTGTTCCCCTGTTTGTGTCCATGAGTTCTCATCATTTAGCTCCCACTTATAGGTGAGAACATTTCATATTTGGTTTTCTGTTCCTGCATTATTTTGCTAAGGATGATGGTCTCCAGCTCCATCCATGTCCCTGCAAAGGACATGATCTCATTCCTTTTTATGGCTGCATAGTATTCCATGGTGTGTATAGAGTATACACCATAGTATTTATAGTATTCCATGGACTACTCTGCAGCCATAAAAATCAATGAGATCACTTCCTATTCCATATACACCAGAGAATACTGTGGTACGTATGGCCTATCTCTCAACCACATATAATTGAGTTGATATTTCCACTTGAGGAGAATTGTCATTGTTAAAACATTGGGACTAACCACCCAAGACCAGGATGTATGTCTGTATAAGTTCTCCTTTAAGTTTCTCAATGGAAGTTTATTATTTTCTTTAAAAATTACTTATAATTTTGGTAGTTTCCTAAGCAACACAATTTTCATTGCTTTTGTGATGGTTATTATAATTTCTAATTGTTTGAAGCTGTCATACATGAACAATATGTGTTTCTGCATGTTGCTAGATCTTGTACTTGGAAATCTCAGTGAACTTTCCTATTCTATATAAACCTACACTATATAAACATTCATATAATCTGCAAATAATAACGAATTGGCTTCCTCCTCTCTGGGAGTCATAAACCATCCACCCTACTTTCTTTCTTCAAGAGAGTATTGAGAGAAAAACTTTTATTTTGCCCCTGCCTTTGAAAAGAACTGACCTAGATGGAGTCACCATTGACATGATATTTGGGTGGTTAGAAGTCCTTACATGTTCAGGGTCTTTCTATCATATTCCTAATCTGCTAAAATACTAAGATATTGATGTCACGCATTGGTTGGCTGAATTGGTCATTTTAAATACTACGGAGTTACGTATTTTATTAAATGCTTCTTTTGTCAATTGTGATGATAAGTATTTTTTCTTCTTAATTTCTTAATATGACCAATTATATTAATGGACTTTTCCTAATGTTATAAGCTCATTGCATTCGTAAAATAAACTTGGAATAAATACTAGCATATATTAATTATATATATATTCACATATATATATTTAATTTTTACATAGTCTTGAATTAAATTTATTATATTTTCAAGATATCTGCATCAATTTTCACAACAAAAATTAACCTAGTATTTTATTTTTTGTATCATCCTTGTCCAGTTTTGGTGTCAAGGACATTGTCTTCCAGAAAGGCCTGGGAAGATTTCTGATTTTATTTCCCTCTGTGTTAAGGGTAATTATTATGATCATATATAGAGAATTTAAAGAGGCATATTTAAAACAAAATGATATAAACAGATAATGTATATATGATAGACATATATTTGCCTGGAAAAATATATCCAGGCTAATATATGTATATATTTTATAATGTAAAGCAGGTGTGTTAATATTAATGTCACACAAGGAAGACTTCAACGCAATGACCATAAAACACCAGTTTAGCAGTAATGTTTTATTTCTTTTGTTAAAAATAGGAAGTTGAAAAGTATCATAGCATTCAACTCAACCAGTTAGCAGAACAAACATTAGTCTGAACACACACATACACTCCCCAAAACAAAACAAAACAAAATTCAGAAGAATAGAAGTTGCAAAATTAAAAGCAGAAATTAGTAAAATATGAAAAAATAACAGAGAAAGCCAACAAAGCCGAAAGAAGCTTATTTGAAATAATTAATAAAATAGATACCACTCTGTGAAATCTTCTGTTTATATCATGTTGTTTTAAATATGTCTGTTTAAATTCTCCATATATGATCATAATGATTATCCTTAACTCTATCTACTCAAAGTTTATGAAGATGTTTTACCATGCTAATTCTAAAAGATATATATTTTTGAATTTGAAATTTAGATCCCAAGTCTAACAAATTGTTTTTTGAGTATGGTACAAAGCAGTTCTTAAAATTCTTTTTTTTTACAAAGACATCCAATTGACCAATAGCTGGTCAGAAACCATCATATTTTTTTAGCACATGTATTCAGCCTAACATTTTTCTAAAAGTCATAATAAATAGTTTTCCTTCTACTGAAGAAAATAAGACATTTAACAGACCGGGCGTGGTGGCTTACGCCTGTAATCCAAGCACTTTGGAGGCCAAGGCAGGCAGATCACCTGAGGTCGGGAGTTCAAGACCAGCCTGACCAACATGGTGAAACCCCGTCTGTAAAAAACAAATAAATAAATAAATAAATAAATAAATAAATAATAAGATATTTAGCAGACTTTCACTTTCTCCTCGCTCCTTTCCTGCCTGATTCTCACACTGCCATGTTAAGATCCTACTCTTTAGTATATAAAATATGTTCCTAGTTTTGTATATTATACCTAGAAATCAATTTAAAATTAACTACAACATTCTCTTGTTTCTTTTCTTGCCATTATTCTTGATCCTATGTTCCTTTTCCTTATCAGACTCATGATTTTTGTTTGTTTACCACTGTTTTGTTTAGATGTATATATTATTTTTCAAAAGAGCCCATAGAAAGTAAATTGATTTTCTGAGATTTTTACGCATGAAAATTGGTTATTTTGCTCCCCTATTTGAATAATAGTTTGGGCATAGAATTACAGACTCAAAATACTTTCAGATCTTGGAAGTCATTTCCTCTGAAGGTGTGATGTGGCTATTAGAAATTTGTCACCAAGAGGAGGCTTGTTTCATTCTAGGAATCTCTTTTTGGTGTTGTTATGCTATAAAAGATTTGGGGATAGTTTCTTAACTTTTGAAGTTCTTTATTTAGCATGTATCTAAGTGCTTGCATTTTTTTTCCTTAATCTATTTTGTCCCAAAATAGACTCTTTTTAATCTAAAAATGCACGACTTTCCTCAATTCAGGGAAACATTCTTCTTTCCATCTGTGAGCATTTCCTTTCTTCTAATCTCTTTCCTCCTCTGTCTCACTCTCTTTTGGTGAAACTCCACCACCCAGTCATCCAGATGAATGATTCAGTGTTTGGCCATTCTGCTACTCAGATATATCTCAAGTATTTTATAAATTTCCAAGAATTCTGATCATTTTTATTCCTCATGTTTTCTTTTTGTTTTTTCTTTTTACTTCTCAGGATGTGATCTGGGAATTTACCCTGAATACACCCCAGGTTGGCAGCTCTCCTGAAGACAGCAGAGGGTCCCTCCCTTCTGTGTCTCGTTCCATTCCCTTCTCTTGTTCTGTATTTCTACTTGATATATCATAACTCTCCATATTCTGAGGCCACATATGATATTTTGGTACATGTAAACAATGTGTAATGATCTAGTCACGGTAACTGGGATATCCATCTCCTCAAACATTCATCTTTTCTTTGTGTTGGGAGCAGTACAATTCTTTTCATCCAGCTATTTTGAAATAGACAATAAATTATCGTGAACTATAGTTTCCTACTGTCATATGGAACACTAGGACACTGCAGCTGTTCTAGGAATGCTCCACCTTCCTGTTCCGCCTCACTCTCGGGTTACCAGTCTCCCCTCACCCTTCCTCGGCCCCGCACACATCACATCATGATAAAAACTGCACTGGCTGAAGCTGAAAAGTGACATCCTCACGATCTCCATTTTATAGGAAAAATTCAGGCCCACGGAGGCGGACTCCAGAGCACACACTCTGCTGTGACGCTGCGCAGCCCCTGGCCCTTCCTTTCGTTGAGAAGCCAGTTAGTTCTTCCTGGGCCCACTCGTTCCCTTGCCCTGAGGACTGCGCCCACACCCCCTCTGCCTGCCTCTTGGGCACAGGGTTTTGCCTCGTCTTTGTAGCAGCTTTTCCTGCTGTCCATGTGTGGTTTCCTTTGGTTTCTCCACCAGTCTGATCCTACCCCTTCTCCTGAGAAATTGTGCAACCTCTTTGTCTCTTTCACGGTATCTCTTGCTGGTTACGCACTTGTTCTCCCTTATTCTGTCATTTTTGTGGAATTTTGGGGGGCAGAGGATGTGACTGCTCTGCTTTGGTGGCCTGCTTTGGTCCCAAACTCATCTTCCCAAAGGTACCATGAGCTCTTTAGAGAGTTCTGCAGGTCCTGGTGACTGAGTACCTAGGCTGGACCACCTAACTCAGCCCGGGGGACCCTTTCGGGTCACTAACAGCCTCCCCATCCTGGGGCCTCCCATGGCTTTTATTCACTCAGCCAGTCCCTGTCCCAGTGGTGAAGCTCGGCTCCTAAATATGCCAGGTAGGCCCCACTGAGATACTCCTAATTTCTAAACCAACTGCAGGTCTCCTCCTCCCGGACCTGCCGGCTCCTGTGCCTGTCTGGCTGTGCACCCCTGCATTGCACTGTTCTTGCTCTCTCGCGTCTCAATGCCGTTCCCAACCTCCCTGCCTCTCAAAGGGCAGAGGTTGGCTCGTGCTTCCCTCAGGGGAGACACCTGCTTTGTTCATTAAAGGAGTGTGAGAATGAAATGCAGGTGCCCCTTATCAGGGAAGACTTGTCCCTGTCTCCTGGCATCCGGGTTCCCAGTCCCTTAGCTCCGCCACTGTTTTCCTGCTTCTGTGAGAGCAGCTCTCTCATTTCACCACAATTGTTTCTTCCTGGGTCTTTCTCTGACGCTAGAGTGTGATTCCCTTGAAGGTAGAGATTTTTACTTTTGTTGCTCCATTCTCTAGAAACAGTGGAGTATGTGATGTGCAGTGAACCTGCAGTGTATGACTCATTCTGATACGGTTTGGCTCTGTGTCCCCACCCAAATCTCACCTTGAGTTGTAATCTGAACTGTAATCCCCACGTGTTGGGGGCAGAGGGACCTCACTGGATGTAACTGAATCATGGCGGTGGTTTCCCCCGTGCTGTCTTCATGGTAGTGAGTCTCACAAGGCCTGATAGTTTTAAAAGAGGTTTTCCCCACTTCACTCAGCACTCCTCTCTCCTTCTGCCTCGTGAAGAAGAACTTGTTTACTTTGAGTTACACAGAACTTTGAGCCACCTAAACCTCTTTTCTTTATAAATTACCCAGTCTCGGGTATTTCTTTATAGCGGCGTGAGAACTAACACCATAAATTGCTACCACAGAGAATGAGGTACTGCTATGAAGATACTCAAAAATGTGGAAGCGACTTTGGAACTGGGTAACAGGCAGAGTTTGGAACAGTTTGGAGGGCTCAGAAGAAGACATGAAAATGTGGGAAAGTTTGGAACCTCCTAGAGACTTATTGAATGGCTTCGACTGAAATGTTGATCGTGATATTGACAATGGACTACAGGCTGAGATGGTCTCAGATGGAGACGAGGAACTTGGTGAGAATTGGAGTAAAGGTGACACTTGCTATGCTTTGGCAAAGAGACTGGTGGCATTTTGGCCTTGCCCTAGAGATTTGTGGAACTTCAAACTTAAGAGAAATGATTTTGGGTATCTGGTGGGAGAAATTTCTAAGTGGTAAAGCATTTAAGAGAAAACAGCATAAAAGCATGGGAAATTTGCAGCCTGACATTGCAGTAGAAAAGAAAAAGCCCATTTTCTGGAGAGAAATTCAAGCCAGCTGCAGAAATTTGTGTAACGAGGAGCCGAATGTTAATCACCAAGACAATGGGGAAAATGGAAACTGTTACAGACCTTCACAGCAGCCCCTTCCACCACAGGCCAGGAGGCCTAGGAGGGAAACGTAGTTTCATGGGCTGGGAACAGGTCCCTCCTGCTCTGGGCAGCCTTGAGACATGGTGCCCTTTGTCTCAGTTGCTTCAGCTTCAGCTGTGGCTAAAAGCGGCCAAGGTACAACTCAGGTCATTGCTTCAGAGGGTGCAAGCCCCAGGTCTTGGCAGCTTACAAGTGGTGTTTAGCCTGTGGGTGCACAGAAGTCAAGAATTGAGGTTGGAGAACCTCCACCTAGATTTCAGAGGATGAACAGAAATGCCTGGATGTCCAGGCAGAAATTTGCTGCAGGAACAGGGCCCACATGGAGAACCCCTGCTAGGGCAGTGCAGAAGGGAAATGCGAGTTGAATCCCCCATATAGAGTCTTCACTGGGGCACTGCTTAGTGGAGCTGTGAGAAGAGGGCCACCGTCCTCCAGACCGAAGAATGGTAGATCCACCATCAGCTTGCACCATGCACCTTGAAAAGCCACAGACACTCAACACCAACCATGAAAGCAGCCAGGAGGGGGGCTGTTCCCTGCACAGCCACAGGGGTAGAGCTGCCCAAGGCCATGGGGGCCCACCTCTTGTATCAGCAAGACCTGGATGTGAGACGTGAAGTCAAAGGAGATCATTTAAGGTTTAATGACTGCCCTGTTGGATTTTGGACTTGCATGGGGCATATAGCCCCTTTGCCTTGGCCAATTTCTATCATACAGAACAGATGTTTTTACCAAATGCTTGTAGTCCCATTGTATCTAGGAAGTAACTAACTTGCCTTTGATTTTGCGAGCTCATAGGTGTAATGGACTTGCCTTGTCTTAGATGAGACTCTGAACTTAGATTTTGGGGTTAATGCTGGAATGACTTAAGACTTTTGGGGACTGTTAGAAGGGCATGATTGTGTTTTAAAATGTGAAGACATAAGGTTTGGGAGGGCCCAGGGGTGGAATGATGTGGTTTGGCTCTGTATTCCCATCCAAATCTCATCTTTAATTGTAATCTGAATTGTAATCCCCACACATTGCAGAGGGATCTCATGGGAGGTGATTGGATGGTGGGGGCAGTTCCCCCACACTCTTCTCATGATTGTGAGTTCTCACAAGATCTGGTGATTTTATAAGGGATTTTCCCCCTTCACTCAGCACGTCTCTCTCCTGCCTGCATGTGAAGGACATGTTTTCTTCCCCTTCCGCCACGACTGTAAGTTTCCTAGGCCTCCCCAGCCACGCAAAACTGTGAGTCAATTAAACCTCTTTTCTTTACAGATTACCCAGTCTCAGGTATTTCTTCATAGCAGCATGAGAATGGACCTATACACATCCTCAGCTCACTCTTGCCTCTCCAATTCCATGGTACCCACCCTCAACTGTACATCTCCAAATCTCAGGTAGCCCAAGGACCCAGCATCCAGTGCCTCCTCCACAGGCTGCTGTCTGCCCCATCTGCAGGTGTGACTTCCCTGAAGGGCTCCCACTTCTCACCCCGGGACCATAATGTCTGTTTTGCTGCTGTGCAATGCTGCTCTTGCCAGACAGGTGAGAAACCCTTTAGCAGAATGATGAACAGTGTCGGACCCTAAAAAATGCTACAGACCAGTAGCTCCTCAGACTTTCAGGGCAGCGGCAGAGCATGGTTGTGGTGGCAACCACACCAACGTGGTTATATCCCGAGGGTCGTGAAATGAGGATCCCAACCACCACCAATGCAGAGTCCAAGACCAAGCTTAGCTGTGCCTTGGCCCAGATCTCCCAGCCACAGGTGTATCCAGAGAGCCACACTGCCTCTACAATGCTGGTCCAGCCATGCCACCAGCATGGGTCCTACCGCCCCAGGCCCATCCCCCGCCATTCTGACTTTCCACCTGTAGGGTTCCGGTCCATCTGTGGGACAGAGCTGAGCCTGGTTCTCTGGTGACAGTCACATCGCTGGTCTCAGGACAGCCTCAGCCCTCCATTGCTCCCTCTTCAAGTGATCTGGAGAAGTGCTACGTGCCATGATCCTTGTGTGTCTGTTTGATTGCATTTTATGCCTATTGTTGAGACTCCCAGAGGGCAGCATGTGTAAAATGTATCTTTAACCTCCAAAAACCAGTACAGGCTGGCACTTTGCAGGCATTTGTGTTTGCTGAGTGAAAAAAAAACACAAGCCATTGTAGTGGTTTGATCTGAGCAGAAACGTTTTACATCCATTGACCCAGTGATCAATCCATAGAGACATCTGCTGAGCCCTTTCAATGCAGTGCTAAGCACAGCTGTTTTTGCTGAGCAGCCACTTTGAGGCATGGCACACAGTCCTCAGAGAGCCCCGCAAACCCCACCACCCCATTTTACTGATGTAGAATTGGAGTCACAGCCAGGGGTCTGTCTGGATCTGAATCTGGGCCGCTAACGTCCACACCCACCCCCTCTACCATGCCATTATGCTGCACCTCTGACAACCAAAGGCCGCAGGATGCATGGGGTGTGGAAGTTCCTTCCTGAATTTTTAAAAACACTATAAAAGTTTAATACTCAAAAGCATTAAAAAAAATACCATAAAAATACTGTCTGTCTGAGCCCAGGGATGTGTTTTCTCTCCTGTGGTCAAAAGTAAAATTATTCTCTTGTGTGAGAAAACTCATGTATCTCATTAGATGCCTGAAGCCCACCAATAAAGCAAATTAAAGATTAAAACCCAGCAGGCCGCTTCTTGCAGAGATGTGTCTGCATCCTCCTAGCTTCTGTGCTGCTCCCAGGCCTCCACTTCCTGCTTCTTGTAACCTTTTGGGGGATTGAGGGTACAAGGTTGGAGAACAGCCTCTGAGCAGGGCTTCCCACAGGTATTCCAACAGGACATCTTGATCTTGAAACAAATGCTTACGTTTAGGTAGGTTTTCTATGGTAAAAAGACAGGAAAAGAAGAGAGACACAACTTTGGCCCCATTGATCTGTGCCAGGGCTATATGTCACCCTCAAACCCATCCTAGGATGGATCCCAGTGGCCATGGGGCAGTCAGGAGGGAGGAGAGGCAAAACTTCAGGAGGTGAATTACCGCAGGACACCAAGGCAGGGGTATTAGGGATTAAATCGTGCCTTCTGAAAAATCCATATGTTGAAGCCCTAACTCCTAGTGTGGTTGCATTTAGAGAGAGTGTCTTTAAAGAGGTGAGTAAGTTAAATGAAGTCATATGGATAGACCATAATCCAACATGACTGGTGTTCCATAAAACAAAGTTAGGACAGACACATATACAGAATGATGACCGTGTTGAAGACACAGGGAAAAGATGGCACCTACGAGCCAAAGAGAGAGAGGTCCCAGGACAAACCAACCGTGCCAGCACCTTCGTCTTGGACTTCCAGCCTCCAAAACAGTGAAAAATGCACATCTGTCATTTAGCCAGCCCAGTCTGTGATGCTTTGTTATGGCCTCCCAAGTGGTCACAGGGCACTCCTGGGGAACAGAGCTGGATGCACCAGTCTGCTCTCTTCTCACATGGGAAGGACTGTCCTTAGAAAAACTGCTCTGTGGCTCTACAGGTCAGGGTAAGAACTCAGGTGAGGACACTCAATTAGGAAGTGTCACAGATGTCCAACAGATAATGACTGGCTCCTTCTCCATGCAGCAAAAGCCATGGCAAAGTGATATTTAAGGGATATCTAGAAGCCATTCAGGAGGAGATGTGGTAGGATAAGGTTTGGGGATTGAACAATCCTAGAATAGCAATTGCCCCGCCCCTGGCGTCAGCCACTCCAGCATTCATGACGCAGCATTCCTCTAACCTGCACAGGTGGGAACCTACCCCGCTCATTCTCTAGGACCCTGATGGCCTCTCAGTTACAACAGATCTGTTAGATCCTAAGCTTCTAGCACTGCCAGCGCCAGGCAATCCCTGGTGCAGGACTCACCAGTGTCAGCTTGCTGCACAGTGGTCATCCCATCCTGTGTCAGAGCCAAGGGGCCGTGCGGCTACAGCAGCATCACTTGGCAAGCTGACCTTGGTGAAAGTCTATGCATTCTTCCTGTTACCTCGTGGTGGGTTTGCCCTTAGCAAGAAGGGCTCCACAGGCTATGAAGGCAGTGCCCAGAGAGGGAACTGATGTGGTGAGGACAGCAGAGTGGAATGCCAGCTATGTTCATTCATGAAGGAGAAGCAGGGCCTCCTCAGGAAGCCCTGGGATGCTAGAAGCTCGGGACCTACCTTCTGTGCACTCTTTTTCCCCCAGGACAGTGTCCTGAGAGGTTCTCCCTCTGCTGCCAGCTTTCAGGGTCACCTGGGGCCTAGCACCTTCCCTTAGTTCCCACATTCAGCCTCAGTGCTGAGGAGTGGTGGCTGCAGGGGTCACTCCCGTCCCCCAGCAGCATCAACGCCCTTCAGGGGGGCAGCTGTCTGTCCTGCTTTGGGAATCATACAGAACTTGGGTTCAAATCTGCCTTCCACCATTTGCTTGGGATACAGAGGCAACCTCAGCCCTAGCTTTCTCATCTCCATGCTGTGGGCTTCCTGGCATGCAGAGGAGGACCAGGTGAGTGTCTGGCATCTGGAGCAACATGTGAACCTGCTGCTATCACAGGAGGGCCTCCCCAGCCCCAGCGCCGGCGCCCCTCTCCTGGTGAGGAATGAACCCCCAGCTCCATGTGGGGACCACAGAAAATATCTTCTCAACTCAGCCTAAAAAGCTTTCAGTTTGGAGCTCACAGGGCAGAGGTTCTGTGAGGGTCACATGGCCCCATTTCACAAGGTCAGGTCACTGGCCCTGGACATCTCCCTTTACAAGCCCAAAGTCTCCCTTTACACCTGCCTCAGAACTGCAGAGCACAGCAGTTCCCTGTATCCTCTCACCTGGGGCTCCACCTCTCCCCGGGCCCAGGGAGGCTGTTTGCTCCACCCAGAGAGCTGTCAGCTGGTCCTGATGCCCTTCACCTGCCTCAAGGCTGAAGGAGGGCTCTGCAGAGGGCTGTCTTCAAAATGGGTAGTGCAAGTGGGGGCCTCTGAGGCTGCAGAAACACTTTTAATGCATGTGGCATGGCCTCCCTGGGCAGGCACGGGGAGTGGCCAGGGCCAGGGGCTTCCCGGACAGCTCAGCACTCTCAGGGGTGCGGCGTGCCCCTGCCATGTTCATGCCTGTGTCCCCGCTGGACAGTGAGCACCTGGCGTCTCCTGGGATCCTTCCTTTCCACCTCCAGAGTGCTGCCACATGCATCCTCCTGGCATTTATTTAACTTCACTGGAGTCCACTGGAGGACGCCGAGGCCGGAGGAGCAAACAGGAGCCCCCAAGAACCCGGAAGGCCAGCGAGGATAGAGGGCGTGTGAGGAGGATGGAGGACTCCCAGTGCTAGAGCCTGAACCCACATCCTGCAGGCCCCACAGGTAAGTCACCTTCACCTGATTTACCAAACCAAGTGACCCAAATCAGGCTGTGTGGGTGTCCCAGGAACTGAGCCTCAGTAACCTGTACTCAAGTCACCAGCCGCTGTGGGAGGGCGGAGCCAGTTGTGAGGGAAACCATGTTCCCCGAACAGTCTGTGTGCACCGGGGCACCCCCCTGCTGACCTACCAGGTGCCCGCCAACCCAGGAAGCGCCACCTTCTCCACTTACTCTATAATAAAATGTCACAAAAATAAACGTCACGGAGGTTCACAACGGATGGCAGAGGTGCAGGTGTAAATTATTCAAGGAGGGTTTTCTTCCTTTTTTTCTCTATTTTAAAGTGAAACAGACATTAGTGACATCAGTAACGTACATTAACAAATGTTTCCTGGGAGAAAAGCCCATCTCCCTCCTCCCTGTGGAGAGGATGGCCCCCTGGGGCTCCAAGGCCCCCCCACATGAGTTCCCTGGGAGCAACACAGGCTGAACCGGAACAGGGGCCAGGAGGGCGGAGGGCCTGGAACACGGGCCCTGCCCTCTGGCTGCAGTCTTGGAGCAGACCCAGGTCTAATGTGGCTGCTCCTCAGGCCTCCTTGGGGAGACCTCCTGCTGGTCTCGAAGAAGAGGCTTTCTGCAGCTCAGAGCCAAGCCCTCCCTGCCTGTGAGGACTTCTTGTACCTTTACATTGTGCCAAGCCCACCCTGAGACCCTCCTTCCAATAGTGAAGCCAGGGTCCGCTTGGGCCCCACACCCCAAAGGAAGTCCAGGAAGACAGCACCCCAGAGACTAGTCAGGAGCCCAGGAGCCGCCTCACCCCACACGCTCTCCCCTCTCACCTCCCAGCCCCCTCACGCCTCCACTCAACCATGGGGCGCCACACACAGGCAAGAGAACGCCTTGCCAACCATGACCCGTCCCCACACCAATAGTTTCCTTCCTGGTCTTCACACTAAACTTTTCAACGTAATTACCTGTGTTCACCACCTAGTTCCCCCATCACCACACACAGCTGTCACTGAAGCCCACAGGGACCTCCCTGATGCCCACCCCAGCACGCACCTGAGTCAGCCCTGGAAGACCCTCTGCAGCCACGGCCTCGGCCTTTTCCTCTCTACTCCCCATGATTCTCCCTCCTCCTCCGTGGGCATGCTCTTCAGGCTTCTTCCTAGGCCCCCCCATTTCCCACTCTAACTGCCCCAGTCAAGCTTCTCCACTCCTGCTCCAGAGGATTGTTTTCTTGACAGAGTTTCACTCTCGTCGCCCAGGCTGGAGTGCAATGGTGTGATCTTGGCTTACTACAACCTCCGTCTCCTGGGTTCAAGTGATTCTCCTGCCTCAGCCTCCTGAGTAGCTGGGATTACAGATGCCCACCACCATGCCCAGCTAATTTTTGTATTTTTAATAGAGACAGGGTTTCACCATGTTGGTCAGGCTGGTCTCGAACTCCTGACCTTATGATCCACCCGCCTCAGCCTCCCAAAATGCTGGGATTATAGGTGTGAGCCACTGCGCCTGGCCGCTCCAGAGGTTTTGTAAGAATCAGAACCACCTTCTTTGTGGTTCTGGAGTGCATAGCCCCTGTGCTACAGGCATTCCCTGTGTGGACCAGGATCACAGCAGCTCCTCACATGATCCTTCTCCCCCAGGCACCAGGGTCTCCACCACCTCCCCCGTGTTGTCCACACAGTCCCCACGCACTGCCACTTCACCTCCTGATGATTCAGCCTGTCCACCCCAGCCCTCCGTCCCTGTAGCCACCGACTGCTCACACCCGTAGTTTCCTGCCTATACCACGGACCAGCTCCCCGTTGCTCCAGTGACAGGGAACCATTTATGAAGCCGATGGTGGTTCTGCTAGAATGTGGTCCCCACCCACTTTGGGCAGATCTCAATGTAGTCCGTGTGACCCCAGCTTCCCTGTGTGCTGGCCCCACAGCAGTGATGCACCTGCATCACATTTGCTGTGGGAGTGGACAAGTTCCTGCATGCCATGCTAGGAATGGTGCCTGGTACCCAGTAAGCACCCATTCATGTTAGATGCTATTGGTGTGCTATGCCCTTGTGCTGTTGTGTTATGATGGCAACTGAAGGCTCCCCGGTTCCTGGACCCACTCTCATGTTGAGCACGTCCAGATCTTTCCGTATCATCATGCCCCTGTCCACTTGCTCAGCTACTGTTTATTCAACAACTAGGTGCTGTCCCCCGTGATGTGGCAGTTCCCACCCTTCAGGCAGGCCTCTGTCTTGGGGCCCTCATTGCGTTCTTTACCCTGCTAATGTCCAGGTCTCTCCCCTCGAGTGAGAGCTCAGTGAGGATGCCCAGCCTGCCCTGGACCCTGAGGGCAGGCCCTCGATGGTGGTGGTCAGACGTCCAAGCAAGGGGAAGGTGCTGTGTGACCTGATGCTCACTGGCATGGGGGCTCACAGCATGTGGGGTCCAGTGCACATCAGGCACAGGGAGAGCTCAGGAGGGGCTGCCTCAAGCCCTGACGCAAGACAGGAGGCAAGCTCGGGGGTTGACATAGCAACAAAGCCAGAAATATCACCGCAGCCTCTGCCAGGGAACACAGCTGGGGAAATGCCATCACCCAAAGCCCACGCCACTTAGAGCATGGACGTACTGCTACCGCATTGATCCTCTGCACACTGAATCTGGCACGGGGCAGTGATGGCGGCTGCTGCATGGCCACTGAGGTGGGAAGAGAGGAGCTTGGAGGAGCAGGTGCAGTGCCCAGCAGCATCCCTAAGGGCTCCAGGGTACCTGGCACAAAGCAGAGGCTTAGAACATATTGGGTAGTGCTGTCCCTCTTCCATTCTCCATCCATGCGTTCATTAATTGAATTAATATTCGTAATCATTTAAATCGAGGCCACAAGCCACGTGGAACTGTCACTACGCACACAGTGGCCCAGCAGTTCTTGGTGCTGCAGAGAGGCCTCTGGGCTCTTACGGCAAACTGAGGCCGATATTGGGCAGAGCCATTGAGGGGCTGGGACCTGAGGCAGAAATTCCAGGTGCCCCCTCACTGCATAGCCGGAATGCTAAGGCATTTGCAGCGTCTGGAATTTTTTATCACTTTGGACTCCATGTTGTGGAATCGAACCCATGGGTGTGGTGTCCCCGCTGCTGCCTGGCCCTAACCTCATGACAAGGAGGTTGGCTTCATCTTTCTGCGGGGCCAGGGGGTGTCTTGCCAGGGGGCGTCTTGCCAGGGGGTCATGTTTGGCCCCATCTCTCCAGGAGCAGTGCAGAGCTGGAAGAGCATGCAGATGGTGAGGGGGAAAAACACTGCCATGGGCAGGGGGTTGCATTCCAAACGGAACAGGCTGGCTGGCCCAACGGAGCACGGAGGATGGTGTGCGGGGCAGGCCGGCTGGCCCAACGGAGCACAGAGGATGGTGTGAAAAGGGCAAGGCAAGGCAGGGCTGGGAACTAGGAGGCTGTCACCAAGGCTTTAGAAAGAGTGGATGCTTTAAACATCGTGAGGTAGCAGTGAATCACATGTAAGTGGCCAAAAAATACCCATCTCCGTAGGGAACAGCCACAAGCCTCCTCCTTCCGCTTCTGTGGTGTTGAAAATCAGCACACTGGGATTTCCATCATGTGCTTGTCTCTTGTGAGCTTCCCACCTGTGTCTGGTCAAGTCTGAGCCCCAGACAAAAGACAACATCTGTGTCCAGGTGGCCACGGCCATACCTCAGATGATGGTAAATTCACCAAGACGATGGTGCCTCGTGACAGAGCTGGAGCGCCCACCACCACCACGAAACAATCACCACCAGGTGCTGGACATAGTCACGGGATGAAGCCGCCAGTAGGACCCATCTCAACCCTCAAAAGCTCTCAGAGTCAAGAAACGACTCCCTAGAGGAACCCCAAACTTCGCCTACCGTCTCTTTCCATTTTTGCCGTGCTGTTTTGTGAACATTCTTTGAAACTCAGAAGTGGTGTTTAATGTGCAGAGTCCCTCTCATGATTATGTTTTCTTGGTGGAAGATTCATTGGCCTTTCCACTGTGGGAGCTGGCAGAGTCTCTAGAAGCCATCACAGCTTAGCTTACTTGGAAAATGATTTCCCCGCGGATCAGATAAAGTGCATCTGCACAGGCCTGACCAGGCTGTAACACAGAGATATCCCTGAGTCCTGCTCAAAGTCAGCAAATCCCACAGATGGCAACTTGATCAAACGGCAGTCGCTGGTCTAAGCTCCTTATCACCCCGAATCTGCAGGGGCTCTTGAAGCCTCTCTGCAGGAGAACAGCACAATTTTTCTCTCTCCCACTCACACTACTCATCTGAGTCCAGCTCCTTCCTGGGGACAGATAACTTGGCTGCTTTTTTAGACACAAACCTCCAGGCCTCAGGTGCCTGGAGACCTTACCAGGGGATTCGCCCCTGACTGCCCTGTGTCTTGTGCTAAGCTGGGGGTGTTACTGCTGTCTCCAGGAGCAGTTTTCTCTGGATGATTGGATGAAACACGCCTTCTGTCCTTCTGTTTATGCTTGTCAACTGTCATGGGGCAATGCTTTATTTGCTTCTTCTAGCATTCTTGTTTCTTTGAGGAGAAAAAAAACATTCCAAGGGAGAAGCAGTGGCCAGGAGCAGATCTCAGGAAGTGTGGCATGCATCACTCTAAAGCCGTGATGGCGTTGAGCACCATGGCCAGGAGGGACCACCCAAGGGTTCAAGAAAGAGGAGAGATGGTCAGATTTGTGTTCACAAGTTTCTGGCTGCAGGGTAGAGAATGGCTTGACTCAGGAGATTCAGCATCACTTGCGACATCTCAGTATGTCTTCAGTTCAAGCCATGCAAACACGCTGGCTGAGCTGGTACGATACGTTCACTTCATTTTTTCTTTCATTGTTTTATTTGGTTTTCACATGTAATCTTAGGAGAAAGGCAGGGCAGGCAGAATTATTCTAAGTTTTCAGAATTTTAAAAGGCATTATTGAAATGTTTAAGAAGCATTTATATCCCAAGGAATGTAAAAATCAAGTTTCTATGCCTCTTTCTCATTCAGCCTTTTTTAATCCTCATGAAATCCTGACAGGCAGTAATGTCATTCCTGTTTTACGGATTGAGCGTCTGAAGCTCAGATGCCCTGCCTGACATATCTAGCCCAGAGAGGGTTTGGAGCCATCCATGCAGGATGGGGATTCTGGGGCACTGAGACGCATGTGGGATCTGCAGGCAGGGGCGGCCCAGGCAGAGGAGCCATCTGTGCCCCAAGCCTGTGAGTTCCTTCCATCCCATGATCCCTCAGTGGACTCTCACTTCCCAGGACTCTCTTGCACTGGTGGAAACCCATGAGGATAAGTGTCCTGACTGCTAGGTGCCACGCAGTGCTGTGTGTTCCGTGCATTATCTCACAATAGATTGTTCACTGTAGCAATTCCTGGGAATCTCCACCGTGTTCTGAGCTCTTGAGCCATGTGAGGGATGAGCTCTTGGCCCTGCC
Organism: Cacajao melanocephalus; assembly: GCA_963573385.1. NCBI lineage: Eukaryota > Metazoa > Chordata > Mammalia > Primates > Pitheciidae > Cacajao > Cacajao melanocephalus. Next base: position 79,447 of record CAUYLG010043988.1, read on the forward strand.
CTCTGGAGGCTTAGGAGTCAAATCAGACAAGGTAATGCCAGCCTACAGGCAGCCCTGTGGATCCTCCCTGGACCTCTGATGCCATCGATGTCAAAAGGGAACCATGTGACAGAAACATGCGAAGTTTCCATGAGGGGGCATGAAGAGAACATAAAAAGCTGCAAGAGCCACATGAATTCTGTTTAAAATGCCATGAGTACTAAAATACGGGGTGTTATTTGTGGTTGGAACAGGAGCTTCCCAAGCAGAAGGGAGAGAATTTGCAAACACACTGAGCTGTGAGGTGATTGAAATGTCCATGGGACTGCAAAGTGAAGGGAACTAGTCTCAATTTAGTTCTTAGCATGGCTGGGCCATTTGCTTGGCAATACCAAAGCAATCACGCATAATAAGAACACGGCGTCGCCGTGGAAGGCACAGTTTCGGAGTTCTCCTAGCAACAGGCACTTTCAAAATGCTGTAGGTATCTTTATCCTCCAAGAGCTCCAGCGGCGCTGGGCGGGGACTGCTGTCAGCCCATCACAAACGAGGGCACCGAAGTTTACAGACTGTCCCGGGACACACAGTCACAGACACTGTGGTCACTGATCTGTCCAGTGGTCCATACTTCCCTCTCCAAAAGGAAACCCTCTAGAGCCCGCAGTGTGGGGGCCCACGATGAAGATGCCCAGTCCTGCCTGCTCCATGCCTTTTAGACTATGCTGACCCAACCCCTCTCCTCACCCCAACTCGGATGTCAGGCCACAGAGGCAGCCATGTGACCTCAACCAGGACAAGGACTCCACGTTCCTGAGGAAGTATCTGGGGTCAGGGATGGGCCTGTGACCTGAACAGGGCATCACCAGCAACTGTCCAGACAGACGACTGGGAGAGGGCGTCCCGTCCACAGCTGGTCCAGTGGACTTAGGAGCTGCCGGTGACCATCTGGCTCCAATGCAGAGAGAGACATTTTGAAGAGGTGGTCAAAGAAAATCAAGCAGGACCAAGGACCAATGGGGCGAGAGAAGAAACGAGTCCTGGTCACGTCTTTACAGATTCCGGATCAAGCCATGCCTGAAGCCAAGTCATCCTTTGGACTCTTCAGTTACATGAGTCAATATGTTTCGTTGTTACTGTTGTCATTTGAGCAATTTAAATTCAATTTCCCTTTTGTAAAGACAGGGTTCTAACAGTAGAGTCAGAATGAAGCCCAGATTCCGCATTCTTGGTGCCTATGGCAGAGTGGGCACTCGATGTCACCCGTTTGTCATAACAACAGTTATGGGATCAGCCCCAAATAAAAACAGTAGCAAGGAGCCCTTTGTGGGCCCTTTCGATGTCACTGTGACTCCTCCTATGATAACTCTGGGATGTAGCTATCATACTCACTCCATTTTCTGTACCAGGGCAACAAGAAGGAGCAGGATTGGCGAGGGTGGTGGCTTGCCGAGAATCACATGGCAGATCGGTGAAGGGATAAGGTTTGTAGGTGAGGTGGGATGGGTGAGGTGTGATGGGTGAAGTGTGATGGGATAAGCTGTAATGGATTGAGGTGTAATGAGGGAGGTGTGATGTGTTGAGGTGTGATGCATTGTGTGTGATGGGTGAGGTGTGATGGGTTGAGGTCTAATGGGTTAAGCTGTGATGGATCGAGCTGTGATGGGTGAGGTGTGATGGGTAAGGTGTGATGGGTGAGGTGTGATGGCTTAAGCTGTGATGGGTTGAGGTGTAATAGGCTAAGCTGTGATGGGTTAAGCTGTGATGCATTGAGGTATGATGGTTTAAGCTGTGTTGGATTGAGGTGTGATGCGTAAGGTGTGATGGGTGAGGCGTGATGGCTTAAGATGTGATAGGCTGAGGTGTGATAGGCTAAGCTGTGATGGGTTGAGGTGTGATGAGTGAGGCATGGATTCAGGTGTGAGGAGTGAGGTGAAATGGGTGAGGTGTGATGGGTTAAGCTGTGATGGGTTGAGGTGTAATGAGTGAGGTGTGATGCACTGAGGTGTGATGTGCTGAGGTGTAATGGGTTAAGCCGTGATTGGTTGAGGTGTGATGGGTGAGGTGTGATGGGTTAAGCGATGATGGATAGAGGTGTGATCGGTTAAGCTGTGATGGCTTAAGCTGTAACGGGTTGAGGTGTGATGGATTAAGCTGTGATTGGTTGAGGTGAGATGGGTTGACGTGTGATGAGTGAGGAGTGATGGGTTGAGTTGTGATGGGTAAGATGTGAGGTGTGAGGTGTGATGGCTGAGGTGTGAAGGGTTAAGCTGTGATGGATTGAGGTGTGATGGGTGAGGTGTGATGGGTTGAGGTGTGATGGGTTAAGCTGTGATGGGATGAGGTGTGATGGGTTGAGATGTAATGGGTGAGGTGTGATAGATGAGGTGTGATGGGTCAGGTGTGATGGTTGAAGTGTGAGGGGTTGAGGTGTGATGGGATAAGCTGTGATGGGTTAAGCTGTGATGGGCTGAGGTGTGATGGGTTGAGGTGTGATGGGTAAGGTGTGATGGGTGAGGTGTGATGGGTGAGGTGTGATGGGTCACGCTGTGATTGGTTAAGTTGTGATGGGTTGAGGGGTGATGGGTGAAGTATGATTGGTTGAGGCGTGATTGGTTGAGGTGTGATGTGTTGAGGTGTGATGGGTTGAGGTGTGATGGGTTAAGCTGTGACGGGTTAAGCTGTGATGGGTTGACCCATGATGGATTGAGGCATGATGGGTTCAGCGTGATGGATTGAGGTGTGATGGGTTCAAGTGTGATGGGTTAAGCTGTGATGGGTTGAGATGTGATGGGTGAGGTGTGGTGGGTGAGGTGTGATGGGTTGAGGTGTGATGGGTTAAGCTATGATGGAGTAAGCTGTGATGGGTTGAGGTGTGATGGGTTGAATGTGCTGGGTGAGGTGTGCTGGGTTGAGGTGTGATGGGTTAAGCTGTAATGGGTTGAGGTGTGATGGGTGAGTTGTGATGGGTTGAGGTATGATGAGTTGGGGTGTGATGGGATGGTGTGATGGGTCAGATGTAATGGGTCAGGTGTGATGGGTTAAGCTGTGATGGGTAAGATGTGACAGGTGAGGTGTGATAGGTTGAGGTATGATGGGTTGAGGTGTGATGTGTTAAGTGTGATGTGTTATGGTGTGATGGGTTGAGGTGTGATGTGTGAGGTGTGATGGATTGAGTTGTGATGGGTGAGATGTGATGGGTTGAGGTGTGATGGGTGAAGCTGTGATGGGTTAAGATGTGATGGCTGAGGTGTGATGGGTTGAGGTGTGATGGGTTACGCTGTGATGAGTTGAGGTGTAATGGGTGAGATGTGATGGGTTCAGGTCTGATGAGTTAAGCTGTGATGGGTTGAGATGTCATGGGTTAAGGTGTGATGGGTTGAGGTGTGATGGGTTAAATGATGATGGGTAGAGGTGTGATGGGTAAGGGGTGATGGGTTGAGGTATGATCGGTTAAGCTGTGATGGCTTAAGCTGTAATGGGTTGAGGTGTGATGGGTTAAGCTGTGATGGGTTGAGGTGAGATGGGTTGACGTGTGATGAGTGAGGAGTGATGGGTTGAGTTGTGATGAGTAAGATGTGATGCATGAGGTGTGATGGCTGAGGTGTGATGGGTTAAGCTGTGATGGATTGAGGTGTGATGTGTGAGGTGTGATGAGTTGAGGTGTGATGGGTTGAGGTGTCATGTGTTGAGGTGTGATGGGTTGAGGTGTCGTGTGAAGTGTCATGGGTTAAGCTGTGAAGGCTAAGGTGTCATGAGTTGAGGTGTGATGGGTTGATGTGGGATGGGTGAGGTGTGATGGGCTGAGGTGTGATGGGTTAAGCTGTGATGGGCTGAGGTGTGATGGGTTAAGCTGTGATGGGATGAGGTGTGATGGTTTGAGGTGTGATGGGTTGAGATGTAATGGGTGAGGTGTGATGGATGAGGTGTGATGGGTGAGGTGTGATGGGTGAGTGTGATGGATGGAGGTATGATGGGTTAAGCTGTGATGAGTTGAGGTGTGATGGGTGAAGTGTGATGGGTGAGGTGTGATGGATTAAGCTGTGTTGGGTTAAGCTGTGATGGGTTGAGGTGTGATGGGTTGAGGCATGATGAGTTGGGGTGTGATGGGATGGTGTGATGGGTTAAGCTGTGATGGGTAAGATGTGATGGGTGAGGTGTGATAGGTTGAAGTATGATGGGTTGAGGTGTGATGTGTTAACTGTGATGGGTTACAGTGTGATGGGTTGAGGTGTGATGGGTGAGGTATGATGGATTGAGGTATGATGGGTTGAGGTGTGATGGGTGAAGCTGTCATGGGTTAAGATGTGATGGCTAAGGTGTGATGGGTTGAGGTGTGATGGGTTAAGCTGTGATGAGTTGAGGTGTGATGGGTGAGGTGTGATGGGTTCAGGTCTGATGAGTTAAGCTGTGATGGGTTTAGATGTGATGGGTTGAGATGTGATGGGTTAAGGTGTGATGGGTTGAGGTGTGATGGGTTGAGCGATGATGGGTAGACGTGTGATGGGTAAGGTGTGATGGGTTGAGGTGTGATCGGTTAAGTTGTGATGGCTTAAGCTGTAATGGGTTGAGGTGTGATGGGTTAAGCTGTGATAGGTTGAGGTGAGATGGGTTGACGTGTGATGAGTGAGTAGTGATGGGTTGATTTGTGATGGGTTAAGGTGTGATGCGTGAGGTGTGATGACTGCGGTGTGATGGGTTAAGCTGTGATGGATTGAGGTGTGATGTGTGAGGTGTGATGGGTGAGGTGTGACGGGTTGAGGTGTGATGGGTTGAGATGTGGTGGGTTGAGCTGTGATGGGTTGAGGTGTTATGGGTGACGTATGATGGGTTGAGATGTGATGAGTTAAGCTGCGATGGGTTGAGGTGTGATGGGTGAGGTGTGATGGGTCAAGCTGTGATTGGTTAAGCTGTGATGGGTTGAGAGGTGACGGGTGAAGTATGATTGGTTTAGGCGTGATTGTTTGAGGTGTGATGTATTGAGGTGTGATGGGTTAAGCTGTGATGGATTAAGCTGTGATGGGTTGAGGTGTGATGGGTTGAGGCATGATGAGTTGAGGCATGACAAGTTCAGTGTGATGGGTTGAGGTGCGATGGATTGAGGTGTGATGGGTTCAAGTGTGATGGGTTAAGCTGTGATGGGTTGAGATGTGATGGATGAGGTGTGGTGGGTGAGGTGTGATAGGTTGAGGTGTGATGGGTTAAGCTGTGATGGATTAATCTGTGATGGGATGAGGTGTGATGCGTGAGGTGTGATGGGTTGAGATGTGATTGGTTAAGCTGTGATGGATTAATCTGTGATGGGATGAGGTGTGATGGGTGAGGTGTGATGGGTTAAGCTGTGATGGGTTGAGGTGTGAGGAGTGAGGTGTAATGGGTGATGTGTGATGGGTTAAGCTGTGATGGGTTGAGGTGTGATCAGTGCGGTGTGATGTGTTGATGTGTGATGTGTTGAGGTGTGATGGGTTAAGCTGTGTTGGGTTAAGCTGTAATGGGTTGAGGCATGTTGGGTTGAGGCGTGATGGGTTCAAGTGTGATGGGTTTAGCTGTGATGGCTTGAGGTGTGATGGGAGAGGTGTGATGGTTTGAGGTGTGATGAGTTAAGCTGTGATGGGTTGAGATGTGATGGATGAGGTGTGGTAGGTGAGGTGTGATGGGTTGAGGTGTGATGGGTTAAGCTGTGATGGATTAATCTGTGATGGGTTGAGGTATGATGCGTGAGGTGTGATGGGTTGAGATGTGATTGGTTAAGCTGTGATGGGTTGAGGTGTGATGGGTGAAGTGTGATGGGAAAAGCTGTGAAAGGTTGAGCTGTGATGGGTAAGGTGTGATGGGTGAGGTGTGATGGGTTAAGCTGTGATGGGTTGAGGTGTGATCAGTGCGGTGTGATGTGTTGAGGTGTGATGTATTGAGGTGTGATGGGTTAAGCTGTGTTGGGTTAAGCTGTAATGGGTTGAGGCATGTTGGGTTGAGGCATGATGGGTTCAAGTGTGATGAGTTTAGCTGTGATGGCTTGAGGTGTGATGGGAGAGGTGTGATGGTTTGAGGTGTGATGAGTTAAGCTGTGATGGGTTGAGGTGTGATAGGTAAGGTGTGATGGGTGAGGTGTGATGGATTGAGGTGTCATGGATTGAGGTGTGATAGATTAAGCTGTGATGGGTTAATCTGTGATGGGTTGAGGTTTGATGTATGGGGTTGATGGGTTGAGTCGTGATTTGTTGAGATATGATGTGTTGAGGTGTGATGTGTTGAGGTGTGCTGTGTTGAGGTGTGACGTGTTGAGGTGTGATGTGATGAGGTGTGACGGGTTAAACTGCGGTGGGTTAAGCTGTGATGGGTTGATGTCTGATGGGTGAGGTGTGTTGAGTTGAGGTGTGATTCGTTGAGGCGTGATTGAGGTGTGATGTGTTGAGGTGTGATGGGTTTTGGTGTGATGTGTGAGGTGTCATGAGTTAAGCTGTGATGGGTTGAGGTGTGATAGGTTAAGGTGTGATGGGTTATATTGTGATAGGTTGAGATATGATGAGTTCAGGTGTGATGGGTTAAGCTGTGATGTGTTGAGGTGTGATGTGTGCAGTATGATGGGTTAAGCTGTGATGGGTTGAGGTGTGATAG
>CAUYLG010043990.1:0-32993 GCA_963573385.1 Cacajao melanocephalus
AAAAAAAAAAAAAAAAAAAAAAAAAAAAAAAAAAAAAAAAAGGCCGGGCACCGTGGCTCATGCCTGTAATCCCAGCACTTTGGGAGGCCGAGGTGGGTGGATCAGGAGGTCAGGAGTTCAACACCGGCCTGACCAACATGGTGAAATCCCGTCTCTACTAAAAATACAAAAATTAGCCAGGCATGGTGGCATGTGCATATAATCCCAGCTAGTTGGGAGGCTGAGGCAGGGGAATTGCTTGAACCCAGGAGGTGGAGGTTCCAGTGAGCCAAGATTGCACCATTGCACTCCAGCCTGGGCAACAGAGCAAAAAGAAAGACAGAAAGAGAGAGCAGAGGAAGGGAGGGAGGGAAAGAGGGAGGGAAGGAGGGAGGAAGGGAATCAGTTGGGAGTTGGGGTAGAGTTGGGTACTCAGTGAGTTGAGAGATACACTTGAGCTCTTCCCTCAATTGCCCTAATCCTGGTGACATTGGTCCCTGACTATCCTTTCCCCCACATTTTCTAGGTGCCTGGTCTTTCTGACTCTTCCAGTCTTCACGAAACTGCTCGTAACTGGAGCAAATCCTCTAGTTATGTACTGTAAACCGGTATAATCCAAGACCACTCAGTTCCAACTAGAACCTGAGAGACTAAGACAGAAACAACCATCCACTCTGCACCAATCACTAGAGAGAAGAGTCTCTGTAGTCCAGCACACTGTGATGTCTAGTAGCTCGGGGCTAAGAAACAGATTTACTTTACCAAAGATTACTTTTCAATTGATTGTGTAAAACTATACACAAACCACACAAAAATGAAAGTAGCATCCAATCGGGAGCAGGATGTTTTGCAAACAATTCCTCCATGCTTGTAAATTCATATTGGATGTCCATAAATCCAGAGAGGCCAGGAGTTCACCCTAACTGGAAGAGAGCCTCTCTTCCCCAAAAAGGGACCTCTGCACAGTCAGCAGGCCAGCATGCTGGTGTTTGGCCTGAAAAAGGAACTGGCTGAATGCCAGAATCAAGGTTTTTTTTTTTTAGCAACATGTTCATCATTGTCTTCATCAAAGTGACTATAAAAAATGGCACACAAAAGAATGATATAATCCCGGACCTGCCCTCTGCCGTTTATAGTAAAAGCAAGATGTACTAGTGCAAATAGGCGTGGACAGACTGCAGATGTGTTATGGTGAACCAGCAAAAAAAAAAAGAAAGAAAGAAAAAAGAATTCACAGCCTACACATAAAAGGGATAATAGCAAGAGTTAAGGTAATGCACATACAACAGTCCTATGGGTTAAGTATTATTATTATCCCTTTTCTGTAAAAGATGAACAGGAAGTTTTAAACTTGTCACATTCTCATATTGGGAAGGTGGTAGAGCCATGTATACCTAACAACTGGCTTGGGGTACCTGTTTCTTTCATTTTTTTCTGAGATGGAATCGGGCTTTGTCACCCAGGCTGGGGTTCAGTGGTGCGATCTTCACTCACTGCAACCTCCGTCATCTGGGTTCACTATGTTGAAACCCTCCTGAGTTCACCATGTTGGCCAGGCTGGTCTCCAACTCCGGACCTCAAGTGATCCACCCGCCTCGGCCTTCCAAAGTGCTGGGATTACAGGCATGAGCCTCGGCGCCCAGCCTTGGATACCTGTTTCTGTACTGCCAGTAGGTGTGGTGTCTGACAGACCCACCTGCAAATCCGATCTCCACCACACTTGTTGTTTGACCTTGTAAAAACTCCTTGACTCTCTCAGCCTCAGTTTCCTTATTTAAAAAAAGGGAGACAGGCCGGGTGCAGTGGCTCACACATGTAATCCCAGCACTTTGGGAGGCCGAGGTGGGCGGATCACTTAAGGTCAGGAGTTTGAAACCAGCCTGGCCAACATGGAAAAACCCCATCTCTACTAAAAATACAAAAATAGCCAGGCATGGCAGTGGACATCTGTAATCCCAGCTACTCTGGAGGCTGAGGCAGGAGAATAGCTTGAACCCAGGAGGCAGAGGTTGCAGTGAGCCGATTTGTGGCACTGCACTCCAGCCTGGTGACAGAGGGAGACTTCATCTCAAAAAAGGAAAAAGAAAAAGGGAGACAATAACATCTACTTTGAATAGCTATTCTAAGGATTCAAGGAAATATATATAAGGAAACTAAAAGTCCTCAATAATTGGCAATGATTGTTAATAGATAATAGTAATAAACTACAAAAATAGGCATGCAAAAAGTTTTCACTAACCTGAAAAAGGCCCTTGTAAGAATCTGCTCTGAACACTTACAACAAAAAGAATGCCTGGGAGTGGTGAGCAACATGGTGGCTCATGCCTGTAATCCCAGCACTTTGGGAGGCCGTGACAGGAGGATCCCTTGAGGCCAGGAGTTCCATACCAGCCTTGTCAACATGATAGATCCCATTCCTACAGAAAAAAAAACATGCCCAGGGTTGCTCAGCGTGTGTGGGCTGAACTCCCGCCCTTGCCGTCCTTGGCTCCAGGCTGCAAGCCTTCTCTTGTTCTCCATCCCTCTTCAGAGCGAATGCGCTGCTGCTTGACTTCTGACTTAAGGGCCGTTAGAATTGTTCAGATGGCACTAAGGCCAGAAGTTATCCTCTTTCCGGATAAACCAGCCACATGACTCGTACATCCTGCAGTGCTGACAGGAAGGAGGGCAGGACGGGAGGTGGGAAAGACTGGCCGTGGGGAGAATTTTCTGGCTACTAGGCTGAGATTATAAAAGGATTATTGATGGAAACGCTCGCTAGGAAAGGAAGACTTCAGGGGAGGCCCCTTGAATCCAGCTCCACCAGAATTGCCAGCACCATCCATCCCCAGCCTGTTCCCCAGCCTGTTCCCTTCCTCTCCCTCCTCCCTCCTCTTCCGAAAATGGTGAGCTCTGTGCCAAAATACACACACACACACACATACACACACACACACACACAACCAGGAGAAGGACTTGTAGACTCCACTAGGAATCATTCCATTTGGTGTATAGTTTATAGGTTCAGTCTGTTCTCATTGTGGTTTTACATGGTCCAAAGCCCCATCCCAGCACCAGCTCTGGATGTGAAAGGTTCCAAGGCCAAGTCCAGTCCAGAGAGGTGGCCAGGTTCTGGGAAGCCAGAATTGCTGATTCACAGTCAAAACTGAAAGGCAAGGCCAAGATAAAAGTGGAGAGATCCGCCAGGTGCACTGTCTCATGCCGTAATCCCAGCACTTTGGGAAGCCAAGGTGGGTGGATCAGAAGGTCAGGAGTTCGAGACCAGCCTGGCCAATATGGTGAAATTCCATCACTACTAAAAATACAAAAATTAGCCAGGCACGGTGGCAGGCACCTGTAGTCCCAGCTACTCAGGAGGCTGAGGCAGGAGAATTGTTTGAACCCAGGAGGCAGAGGTTGTAGTGAGCCAAGATGGTGCCACTGCACTCTAGCCTGGGCCACAGAGCAAGACTCCGTCTCAGAAAAAAAAAAAAAAAAAAGAAAAAGAAAGTGGGGAGATGTACAGGTGGGCATAGAAAACAGGTAAATATAAGATCATTTGAGCTCAGAAGTTCAAGACCAGCCCAAGCCAACATAGGGAGACCCTACCTCTGCAAAAAAATAATTTTTAAAAATTTAGCCAGGCATGGTGGCACATGCCTGTAGTCCCAGCTACTTGACAGGCTGAGGCTAAAGGATTGTTCAAGGCTGCAGTGAGCTATGCTGGCACCACAGCAGCACTCTAGCCTGGACAACAGAGCAAGAGTGTCTCAAAACTGTCTTAAAAAAAAAAAAAAAGGAAGGAAGAAACAAAAAGAATAAGCCTACAAGCAAATAAAATCATGTTTTAAAATAATTTTTATGAAAATGAGGCAGTTTGTGACAAATATTTTTAAAGGCAGAATACAAAGCTATGTGTTAACAATGTCCAAAATGAGTTGAATATATATATCACTCAAAAAAACTGATTCTGCTTGTAGCTGGGTTATTTTAATTTCCATGTTTATTTTTTCTGGATTTTTCCTAAATAATATATATTACTACCGAGGAAGTTAGTTTGTGTTTAAAAAAAAAAAAAAAAAGAAGATTAGAAGTAAATGAATCTGGCTGGGCGAAGTGGTTCACACTTAATCCCAGCACTTTGGGAGGCCAAGGTGGGTGGACGCCTTAAGGTCAGGAGTTTGAGACCAGCCTGGCCAACATGGGGAAATCCTGTCTCTCTATCAAAAATATAAAAATTAGCTGGGCATGGTGGTGGGCGCCTGTAATCCCAGCTACTCGGGAGGCTGAGGCAGGAGAATTGCTTGAGCCCAGGAAGTGGAGGTTGCAGTGAGCCAAGATCTCCCAAGTAGCCAGGATTACAGGTGCCCGACATCATGCCCAGCTGATTTTTCTATTTTTAGTAGAGATCAGATTTCGCCATGGTCTCGAACTCCTGACCTCAGGTGATCCACCCACCTCAGCCTCCCAAAGTGCTGGGATTTCAGGCATAAGCCACCGCACCCGGCCGCATAGTAGCCCGGTTCTAAACCTAGAAACAATCCTTTCTTTTTTACTTCCTGCATCCAACTTATCAGCAAGCTCTGTTAACCTTAGCTCCGAAATGTATCCAGGATTTCACCTGTTCTTCTTCTCTTCCTTAACTGCCACCCTGGTTCAAGCTTATCACCTGGATTATAGGACAATAACCTCCTAACTGATCTCTCTGATTCTATTCTCTGCCCTATACAATCACTTCTCCAAGTCGTGGCCTGAGAGAGCTTAAAGAGAATCACTTGGGTCCCTGCCTTAGAACCTCCAAAGGCTCCCAATTACCCTTACAATGAAATTACCCTTACAATAATTATAGGAGATACAATAATAGGTATTCTAAGTTCTAAGGTAATGAATAGGAGATACAATTACCCTTACAATAAAACCCACACTCCTCACCCCAGCTGGAGCTCATGCTTCAGCCTCCTCTCCCACACCTCTCCCCCACGACACCTCTTCCCCTCGACACCTCTCCTACTCGCTCCTTCTTTCTGTTTCTCAAACATGCCAGGTCCTTTCACACTTCAGGGAGAGCTTGCATTTGCTATTCCCTTGGCCTTCGAGCCTTCATTACACAGATCTTTAGCGGCCTGTTCCTTCTCATTCAGGTTTCAGCTTGAACCTCCCTTCTGCAGAGGGGCCTTTGCTGAATCTCTGAAGGGGTCCACCAGTCCCCTCCAGCTGATCACTCTCATAACCCCCAATACCTTCTATTTTCTAACTGCTCGCATCGCCAAAGTAAAGAGAAGCTACTTTGTCCTTTTTATTCACCCGTTTTCCTAGAACTTAGAACAGAGCCCAGTGCAGAGAAATCACCAACTATAAAATAAACTTAAGATTAGTGGAAAGGTGGCTGATCCAAATTACAAGTCTACATTCCCCAAGAGAAAGGAAAGCAAAATCCTTTCCTCTGACCAGTTTATTTTTTTTGAGAGATCACAGCTCACTTCAACCTTGACTCCCTGAGCTCAAGTGATCCTCCCATCTCAGCCTCCCAAGTAGCTGGGACTACAGGTGTGTGCCACCAGGCCCAGCTAATTTTTTCTTTTCACTTTTTTTTTTTTTTTTTTGAGATGGAGTCTCACTCTGTCACCCAGGTTGGAGTGCAATGGCGAGATCTCAGCTCACTGCAACCTCTACCTCCTGGGTTCAAGCAATTCTCTTGCCTCAGCCTCCAGAGTAGCTACAGGCATGCACCATCATGCCCGGCTAATTTTTTTGTATTTTTAGTAGAGACGAATTTCATCATGTTGGTCAGGCTGGTCTCGAACTCCTGACCTCATGATCCACCTGCCTCAGCCTCCCAAAGTGCTGGGATTACAGGTGTGAGCCACCTCTCCTGGCCATTTTTTTCTATTTTTTTATAAAGACAAGGTCTCGCTATGCTGCCCGAGCTGGTCTTAAACTTCTGGCCTCAAATGATCTTCTCACGCCAGCCTCCCAAACACTGGGATTACAGGCTTGAGCCACCGTGCTCGAGCAGTACTTTGCATTTAACAAGTAAGTTTATACCATCATGTAAAGATACGATTTTTAATATGTTTGATTCAATAACATAGGTATAAAGGTCAATATTCCCTGGGTGATCCCCTAGGTCCCTTTTCCTAGAGGCAACTACTATTACCAACCTGAAATATGATCACATCATTCGTGGGATTTACCCATGCTTACTAGATCAGAATCTTCAGGCTGCAAACATTTTCTCCAGCCCTTCCCACATGTTCAACTGTCACAGAAACTTGCGTAATGAATAGAAGATACAAAATCAGAAGACTGTTTACCAAGTTTAGTTCAAATTCTTTTTTTTTTTTGAGACGAAGTCTCACTCTGTCACCCAGGCTGGAGTGCAGTGGCGCGATCTCGGCTCACTGCCATCTCCGCCTCCTGGACTGAGCATGCTCAAACATTATTAGCATTAGTTTTCCTCTGTCCTCTCCCCCCGAGAGTAGGTATAATATTTATTTGTAATATAGTTGGGTTTCTTTTGCCTTTTTTCTCTCCAGTCCTATTAGTTTAATCTTAAAAATATGTAAAATACTAAAAAGCTTACTGTTGAAACTTTTTTCTTCAGATAAATTCCTAGAAATGGGATTGCTGGGTGGAAGGATAAATGCCTATGTAGTTTTCTTAGATATGGCCAGATTCCCTTCCATACCTTTCTGCATTTCCCCCAGTTGTATGAGACAGTGTCCATCAATAGCACATATTGCTTGTGAATTGATGCCACTCTGATGACTGAGAAAGACTAGCTCAGTGTACTTTTTTCTTTTCTTTTTTTTTTGAGACAGAGTCTCCCTCTGGAGAGACTCACCAGGCTGGAGTGCAGTGGCGCAATCTCAGCTCACAGCAACCTGCACCTCCTGAGTTCAAGCCGGGTTCAAGCCATTCTCCTGCCTTAGCCTCCCTAGTAGCTGGGACTACAGGTACACACCACCATGCCCAGCTAATTTTTGTATGTTTTAGTAAAGACGGGCTTTCAACATGTTGGCCACGATGGTCTCAATCTCTTGACCTCGTGATCCGCCCGCCTTGGCCTCCCAAAGTGCTGGAATTACAGGCGTGACCCACCGCGCCCGGCCAGTTCAAATTCTTATCAGGCTATTCCCCAACCCTTTCAGGACCTAGATAGGCCTATGCCATTTGCGGTGGTGGAACAGATTTCTAGACAAACTAGAACATCTGGATTTCAGGACAAGCTCAACATCTAGAGAGATAAAAACCCTGGTGGTGATTTCAAAGATTAAGAGATACGCTGCCCTCTGACATCACCCACATGGGCTTTCTGTGACAGGTGCAACTCTGTCTTTTTTGCTCTAAGGCAGTGTGGTGTCATATGAGTCATTCAAAGAACATGGACTAAACAGCCTGGATTCAAACCCCAGGTTTACTTCTTGAAAACTGTGTGACCTACAACATGTTGCTTAACTTCCCTGAGCTCTTTTCTCTGGTATAAAATCAGAAGAATGTCTACCTCATAGGGTTGTTGTGAAGATTAAAGGTAATGATACATGTGAATGGCTCTCACCAAGTAGTCATCTTGTGGTTGTTAAATGACTTTGGATTTATGTAAAATTCAGATGATCCTCCCCGGGGGTGTCTTCCATGACTGACCACACCTGACTCTGTGGCATCAGCATCGGCAGGTCCCCAAGAAGTCTCTCTCTTCCTGTTTGGAGTCAGCCCCTCTGGGGTTGAACTCCATTGCATCCCTCCTTCTGCTCCTCCAGGATCTGCTTTCATCGTTAGTTTTTTCTCTCTTCTATCTTGAATCTCTCTTTGTCCATAGGCTCTCTCTTCTCTCTCAGGCTTTTTTTTTTGAGATGGAGTCTCACTTTGCCCAGGCTGGAGTGCAGTGGTGCAATCTTGGCTCACTGCAACTCTGCCTCCCGGGTTCAAATAATTCTCCTGCCTCAGCCTCCTGAGTAGCTGGGATTACAGGTGACCGCCACCTCGCCCAGCTAATTTTTGTATTTTTAGTAGAGACAAGGTTTCACCATGTTGGTCAGGCTGGTCTCGAACTCCTGACCTTGTGATCTGCCCGCCTCGGCCTTGCAAAGTGCTGGGATTACAGGCATGAGCCACCACACCTGACTTTTTTTTTTTTTTTTTTAAAGACTCTTTTGGATCTGAGTCATGGCACCAGAAAAAAAAAAAAAAACAAAAAAAGACAGACTCACTTGGCCACCCAGTCTGGAGAGCAGTGGTGCCATCATGGCTCACTGCAACCTGAAACTCCCAGGCTCCAGAGATCTTCCCACCTCAGCCTCCTGAGTAGCTGGGACCAGAGACACATATCAGCACGCCTGACTAATTTTTTATTTTCTGTAGTAACGTGGTATCGCTATATTGCCCAGGCTGGTCTTGAACTCCTGGCTCAAGTGATCCGCCCACCTGGGCTTCCCAGAGTGCTGGGATTACAGGCATGAGCTGCCACGCCCAGCCAAGTCTTTCATACTTGAAACAAAAAGCCCATCAGTGAATCTTGTGTGTTCTCCACTACTTTCCAATCTTTTGTCTTCTAACAAGATTTTTTTTAATATGAAAAGTTTTAATCACTAAACTTAAAAAGAGCCTGAGTGACTGGTCAGGCCCCTCACGATAGGACAGAATGTCCAAGATCAGCTCAAGCCTGAAGGCTAAGTAGACCTCCCTTCTCATGGAAGACCTGGCTTTCATGTTGGTGATAAATGGGGAAGCCTCTGGATCCTGGCTGAGGTCTGGAGCAGAGTGGGAAGGACTGAACAGTGACAAAGGGAAGGAGGCCAATTCCTCCTCAATTCTTCTCTGCTTTTAAGAGCCTCAGGAAGGCTGGGCGTGGTGGCTCAGACACCTGTAATCCCAGGACTTTGGGAGGCCGAGGCAGGAGGATCACTTGAGGCTAGAAGTCTGAGACCAGCCTTGCCAACACGGCAAAACCCCATCTCTGCTAAAAATACAAAAAATTAGCTGGGCGTGGTGGCAGGCGACTGTAATCCCAGCTGCTCAGGAGGCTGAGGCAGGAGAATCGCTTGAACCTGGGAGGCAGTGTACTCCAGCCTGGATGACACAGAGAGGTTCTGTCTCGAACAAACACATGCACACACACACACACACACACACACACACACACACACACTTGAATGACTCTTTCTTCCCCAGGAGACTTGTGGCTCTCCTTGATTTGATCCCTCTCCATCTCTCAGCCACCCCCCAACCTTTACTAGCTGTCCTGCCGCCATGCCGTGCTAATTCTCTTCTCTGTACCCTGGATTATGCTGGGAATGCCCTGCCTACCTCCCTTTACCCGAAAACCTTATCGCCTTTTAAGATAAAGTTCAGATGTTATCATCTCCAAGAGTCCTCCCCTGAACCCTCAGGCAGGACTGTGGCTACCTGTCATCCTACCCTGTGATGCTGTATTCCAAGAAGACTAGCAGTGTGTCTCCTAAGACATTCCCTAGCTGACTCAGAAATCTGATTTCATCAGCATTTTAAGAACAAATTAGCCAGGCATGATGATGCATGTCTGTAGTCCCAGCTACTCAGAAGGCTGAGGTAGGGGGATCCCTTGAGCCTGGGATGTATTTCTCAGGAAATAAAGTTTTCCCCAATCTCTCCACTCCTCACTTCACTTTCCCTGTACAGCTCTCACCCCGTGCTTCTAATAATAACAGATACATGTGAAAGTTTCTAGTTTCTATTTGGCTGCTACAGAAAGGCCTTCAACAAGAACTTAGAAATATGGTTCGGCCCTTGAATGATGAAATCCGCACTTTAAGGATCAAAGTACAAGCTGAGAGGATGGCTTTTTCTAACAGCCATCTTTAGGAACTACATTAAAGGATTAGTGAAGCCCGGCAAGGTGGCTTATGCCTGAAATCTCAGCACTTTGGGAGGCCAAGGTGGGAATTCGAGACCAGCATAACCGACATGGTGAAACCCCATCTCTACTAAAAATACAAAAATTAGCCGGGTGTGGTGGCATATGCCTGTAATTCCAGCTACTGGGGAGGCTGAGGCAGGAGAGTTGTTTGAAGCCGGAAGGCGGAGGTTGCAGTGAGCCAAGATCCCACCACCACATTCCAGCCTGGGCGACAGAGCCAGACTCTGTCTCAGAAAAAAAAAAAAAAAAAAAAAAAAAAAAAGGATTAGCAAGCAAGAGGCACCCAGGCCAGGGGTGGGGAATGACTTTTGGTTGGCTAAGAAAGTAAAAAGGGAGTCACAGAAGCTAGCATGGGTAGTAATTATCCAGACTTCAGCCTGGAATGAGGGGACACAAATGAACTGTCTTCTGATAATCACGATCCCATTGGCAAGTCCATTCCTGATGTGGAGATAGAGACATCAAACTTTCGCCCTGATTCCATTAAATGTTTTATTTACCCGCTTCCATTGTTCAGATTTTCATTCATCTCCATGGGTAGGTCTGTTTGCTGTTTATAATGACTATTATTATTTTGCCAACTGCATTGACTCCAGTAAAAGGGTAGGTCAGTTTGCAAGGAAAGAATGCATTGGTCTCTCACATTCCAGTATTACAGTTTTAGAAAAATTATCATTCTTTTTGAAATTCATCTGTCTATATTCTGACTTTACACATTTCTCAAGAAAATAGTTAATTTGAGCCCACCACTAAGATATGAATTTTTTTTCTTTTTTTTTTTTTTTTTTGAGACATGATCTCTGTCACCCAGGCCGGAGTGCAGTGGTGCAATCACGGCTCACTGCAGCCTCAAACTCTTGAGCTCAAGCAATTTTCCCACTTCAGCCCCCCAAGTAGCTGGGACTACACGCTCCAACCACTGCTCCTGGCTAGTTTAAAAAAACAAATTGTAGCAATGGGGTCTCAGAATATTGCCCAGGGTGGCTTTGAACTCTGGGCTCAAGCAATCCTTCCACCTAAGCCTCCCAAAGTTCTGGGATTACAGGCATGAACCATTGCACCCAGCCCTTGGGGAAAATTTTAGGCAATGATTCCTCTCTTCTAGCTCTGCTCCAGCACAATTTTCAAGAGCTGCAGCTCTTTTAACAATTTGTTTTAGGGTTAGAAATAGCCACAACAGTAAAATTGTGATGGAAAGACCACAGGGAAGTGATGGAAGCTGAGGCCTATAAAGAAGGAAGGTGAAGGCAGCACTGTTTTGGTGTTTCTGTTTGTTTTTGAGAGAGAGCCTCACTAAATTATTTTTTATTTTTTGTAGAGACGGGGGTTTTGCCAAATACCTAGGCTGGTCTGGAACTCATGGCCTCAAGTAGTCCGCCCGCCTGGGCCTCTCAAAGTGCTAGGATTACAGGCATGAGCCACCACGCCTGGCCTAATTTGCATTTCTCTAATGATCAGTGATGTTGAGCTTTTTTTCATATGTTTGTTGGCTGCATGAATGTCTTCTTTTGACAAGTGTCTGTTCCTGCCTAGACACACTTTTAATGTTTACTAAAGTGTCTGAAAATTAACCTTGCAGGAGCCAGTCATGGACACACCTATAGTCCCTACTACTTGAGAGGCTGAGTCAGGGGGATTGCTTTAGCCCAGGAGTTTGAGACCATTTTGGGAAACATAGCAAGACCCCATCTTAAAAAAGAAATTAAAATTAACCTTGCAATCCTGCTTTAAAGTATATAACTGGCTGATTTAGAGCTTTTATTTTAATTTTAAAATCTTTTAAAAGTTTATATACTATTTTGGAACTTTTACAAGAAATTACAACTTACTATATATTAGTTTAATGTATTTGCTTAATTAGAATTAATTAAGAATTTGGAAAGGTGTGTTAATCAGAAACTTGATGTATTTGAAAAAATAATCAAATTTTTTAATTAATAAATGCAATTTAAAATGTTTAAAATGATTAACCAAGTGGCTCAGACATCATTTGTTAGATTTATATAAATAGCATAAAAATGGAAATGTTTAGTATAAAAGTTTGAGATTTTAAATTTGAAAGTAATAAATATTGCCAGGCACGGTGGCTTACGCATGTAATCCCAGCATACTGGGAGGCTGAGGAGGGCAGATCACGAGGTCAAGAGATCGAGACCATCCTGGCCAACATGGTGAAACCCCACCTCTACTAAAAATACAAAAATTAGCTAGGTGTGGTGGCACACGCCTGTAGTCCAAGCTACTTGAGAGGCTGAGGCAGGAGAATTGCTTGAACCCGGGAGGCGGAGTCTGCAGTGAGCAAAGATGGTGCCACTGTACTCCAGCCTGGTGACAGAGTGAGACTCCATCCCATCTTAAAAAAAAAAAAGTAATAAATATTAATTTTTAAAAACCCAAGTAGTGTTGTATAAAAGGAGAGAAAGTTAGCACACCTCTGGACAAGGATGAAAGAGGCCCTCAGGCCTGACAACACACATACAGTTAAGGCATTGCGACCTACTTCCTGACGTCTGACCGTCCTTAAAAAATAATTTTTTAAAAAAAGTAACTTTTTTACTTTTTTTTTTTTTTTGAGATAGGGTCTCACTCTGTCGCCTGAGCTGGAGTGGACCTTGGATCACTGCAACTTCCGCTTCCCAGGCTCAAGCGATCCTCCCACCTTAGCCGTCTAAGCAGTTGGGACCGAAGGCACTCGCCACCACACCTGGTTAATTTTTGCTGTTGTTGTTGTTGCAGAAATGGGGTTTCTCCATGTTGCTTAGGCTGTTCTAAACCTCTGAGATCAAGTGATCCGCCTGCCTGGGCCTCTCAAAGTGCTGGGATTACAAGCGTGAGCCACAGTGCCCAGCCCCAAGTAACTTCTTTTGTGTGTGTGTGTGGAGTCTTGCTCTGTCACCAGGCTGGAGTGCAGTGGCGCAATCTCGGCTCATTGCAACTTCCTCCTCCTGGGTTCAAAGTGATTCTCCTGCCTCAGCCTCCAGAGTAGCTGAGATTACACCACCGAGCTCAGCCATTTTTTGAATTTTTAGTAGAGGTGGGGTTTCACCATGTTGGCCAGGCTAGTCTCAAACTCCTGACCTCAAGAGATCTGCCTGCCTTGACCTTCCAAAGTACTAGGATTACGGGCATGAGCCACTGCGCCTGGCCCCTAAGTAACTTCGACATAATCATTTCAGGGTGAAAAGTCCTAATGAGCTTTTAAAATGTCTTTTATTTTTATCTTTCTTTTTTATGCTACAGTAGAGAAAGTTCACTAGGAAATATCCAAATCTATAAAAGTAAATTCTTCCCAATAGTAACTTTCCGAGAAAAGTGCATTTGAGTTGGGTGAATAGGCAGCAAGTGAGCAGAGTTGGGAAGGTGAGCCAGAGGCTACTCAGAATGACACAATGCAAACTTTGACTTCTTATCTTCTCTCCAGACTTGTTTCTCCGGTAGTCTACAGACCTGCAATTGAACATCCTTGCTTCATCTGCAACTTTGCATTTCAAAAACTTAGCTCATCACTTCCTCATCCCATCTCTCTATTCTTGCCCTCAGCCAAAAGGCTTCCTGTCATAAATAATGTGTTTATTGCACCATAATCAGCCCAACACAACAGGCTGGACACCTTGCAGTCATTTTTTTTCACTCTTTCCTCTCCTCTTCTACTCGAAATCCATCTGTCAGTCCTGATGAGCCTTTCACGCTGGGTCCACTTTGCTCCAATTTCCTCAGTCACCACCCTCAGCTATGACCATGTCACTTTATTCCAGAATTACTGCAGCAGTCTTCTGTCAGTTTCTCCTGCTGCAGTTCATTCTACACAGAGCTCCCACAAGAACCATCACATTTTGTTTTCATCTCTAATTTTTATTTGCATGAGCTTTTATGGACTCCCCAATGTCTGTCAAATAAAACCCAAGCTCCCTTTGCTATCCAAACGTTTTCACCAATAGGGGTACTCTTAATCTTCATCTTTTATTATCTCTTGATAGGATCCCTCTGTTTTTGCCAAGCTAATTTGCTGGCCCCATTCTCCACTGGTGTGCCTACACACACATCTTTGCACAGCCTATTTCCCCTGCCTGGAAAACTCTGACCCCTTTTGTTTCCCACCCCTCAACTCTGGTTTCTTCTTCTCCTTCCAAACCCTGTTAAACACTCAGCTCTTCCCACACTTTATAATAGATCTCATTTGGCTATATACAATTCACAATCTCCTTGGCATCAGGATACATTTCTGTAATTAATTTCCATGTGTTTATATTATTCTGTAACAAGGTCTTTGGTTTTGCATATGTATTGTTTCCTTAAAAGACTATGTAAAGTTTGGGCCGGGCACAGTGCCTCCCACCTGTAATCCCAGCACTTTGGGGAGCCGAGGTAGGTGGATCACTGGAGGCTAGGAGTTTGAGACCAGCCTGGCCAACATGGTGAAACCCTGTCTCTACTAAAAATACGAAAATTAGTCAGATGTGGTGATGAATGCCTGTAGTTTCAGCCACTCTGGTGGCTGAGGCATGAGAATCTCTTGAGCCCGGGAGGCAGAGGTTACAGTGAGCCGAGATCATGCCATTGCACTGCAGCCTAGGTGACAGAGCGTGACTCTGCCTCAAAAAGAGAGATAGAGAAAAAAAAAGAGGCTATATAAAGTTTTTAGAGAAGAGTTTTACCAGCAAAATTTAATCCCTCCTAAGTTCTAGTAATCTCACCAGTGAAATGGCTATAAAATGCTTTACAGAGTAGAGGGCTTCGGAAGATCAAATAAATTGACATCAATAGAAACTTTACAGATTGGACACAGTGACTCATACCTGTAATCCCAGAATTTTGGGAGGCTGAGGTGGAAGGATCACTTGAGGCCAGGAGTTTGAGACCAGCTTAGGCAACATAGGTCTCCAAAGATAAAAATGTTTTTCAAACTTTCAAGCACCAAGAAATGACCAACAAATGCATACTTCTTTTTTTTCTGAGACAGAGTCTCACTCTGTCGCCCAGGCTGCAGTGCAGTGGTACGATCTCTGCTCACTGCAGCCTCCACCTCAATCGATTCTCCTACCTCAGCCTCCTGAGTGGCTAGGATTACACCATGCCTGGTTAACTTTTGGATTTTTAGTAGAGATGGGTTTTCACCATGCTGGCCAGGCTGATCTTGAACTCCTGACCTTGTGATCTGCCCACCCTGTCCTCCCAAACTGCTGAGATTACAAGCATGAGCCACCGTGCCCAGCTTTTTTTTTTTTTTTTTTTTTTTTTGACTTGGGGTCTTGCTCTGTCACCCAGGCTGGGGTGCAGTGGCATGATCTCAGCCCACTGTGGCCTCAACCTCTCAGGCCCAAGCGATCCTCCCACCTCAGCCTCCTGAGGAGCTGGAACTACAGGTTTATGCCACCATGCCCAGCTAATTTTGTCTATCTTTTGCAGAGACAAGGTCTCACTATGTTGCCCTGACTGGTCTTCAACTCCTGGACTCAAGCAGTCCTCCTCCCTCAGCCTCCCAAAGTGCTGGGATTACAGGCATGAGCTACCACATATTTATTTATTTTTTTTTATTGTGAGACAGAGTCTTGCTCTGCCGCCAGGCTGGAGTACAGTGGCACAATCTCGGCTCACTGCAACCTCCACCTCCTGGGTTCAAGTGATTCTTCCGCCTCAGCCTCCCGAGTAGCTGGGACCGCAGGTGCCCGCCACCATGCCCAGCTAATTTTTTTGTATTTTTAGTAGAGACGGGGTTTCACCGTGTTGGCCAGGATGGTCTCGATCTCTTGACCTCGTGATCTGCCCGCCTCGGCCTCCCAAAGTGCTGGAAGCTACCACATATTTCTTAGTAATCACGAGGTAAGCACTTGACTAATAAATGTTGACTAAGAGACCAATACATGTCAACTTAGTGATTCAACAAGATTATAAGATGAAGAGCACATACATTATGGCATAAGCAGCATCACTTCATAAACAACAATCACAGCAGAGCAGGCAGCCTAGCGATTCAAACATACTGAATGTCTCTGACTTACAAAACAAGTTAATAGGACTCCAGATAGATGCTAATGAATCAAAAACCTCATACAAATCACTGTTTCTATGAAAGTAATTCACTATGTTTATTCAATTATGTGGAAATATTTGAAACGCATAACATTTGTCCAAATTCCCCCAAGTTCTGGGTCCTGTTTTGAAATGCATTCTAATTTGCTTATTCAACCTTTTTTGCTTCAACAAATATTAGCTGTATACCAACTCTATGCCATGCTCTGCTTTAGACCCTGGAGATATATTAGTAAAGACAGGTCAAGGTCCTGTTCTCAGGGATCTTATATTTCAGTTGGAGAACTAGCATTAAATAAACAAAATACTTACAAGTTATAGTTAAATGCTATGAAGAAAGCAGTATGGGGACTGGGTGGGGAGACCTAAGGACGGCATATTTAGGGAAGACAACAATGAGGGCGCCTTTTTTGTTGAGACAGGGTCTCACTCTGTTGCCCAGGCTGGAGTGCAGTGGCATGACCAAGGTTCACTGCAGCCTCAACTTCACAAGCTCAAGTGATCCTCCTGCCCCAGCTCTCCAAGTAGGTGGGACTACAGGTGTGTGTCACCACACCCATCTTACTTTAAAAAAATTTTTTAATTTTTTTAAAATGGAGTTTCACTCTGTCACCCAGGCTGGAATGGAGTGGTGCAATCTTGGCTCACTGCAACCTCCACCTCCTGGGCTCAAGTGAGCCTCCCACCTCAGCCTCCTGAGTAGCTTGGACTACAGATGTGTGCCGCCACGCCCAGCTAATTTTAGTATTTTTAGTAGAGATGAGGTTTCACCACGTTGGCCTGGCTGGTCTCAAACTCCTGGCCTCAAGTGATCTGCCCATCTTGGCTGGGATTACAGGTGTGAGCCACTGTGCCCAGCCTAATTGTTTTGAATTTTAGTAGGGACGTGGTCTCGCTATGTTACCCAGGTGGGTCTCAAAGTCCTGGGCTCAAGCAATCCTCCCTCTTTGGTCTCCCAGGGTGCTGGGACTACAGGTGTGAGCCACCATACCAGCCAGGATGGAGGAGGAAGTAGAAAGGCATAGGAGGAGCCCAGGAAGGAGCATGCCAGCCTGAGAGAAGAGTGAATGCAAGGGCCCTAGGACAGCAAAGAGCTGGCTGTGCTAAGAGGTCTATGTGGCTGGAGCCTCCTGATTAAGAAGTCTGGAACCAGATCACACAAAGCCTGGTGAGCCTTGGGGAGGAGTATGGATGTTATTCTTTGCGCAATGGAAAACCACTAAAGGAAATTACATATTATTGAAATTTAAATTGTGTTATTTTTTAAACAGTCATATTTAGTATTAAAATATCTTGGGACACTTCACAAAACTTAATTAGATTTGGTTCAAAATACAAGTTTTTAAATTTTATTTATTTATTTTTTTGAGACAGAGTCTAGCTCTCTTGCCCAGGATGGAGTGTGGTGGTGCAATTTCAGCTCACTGCAACCTCTGCCTCCCGGGTTCAAGTGATTCTCCTGCACCAGCCTCCTGAGTAGCTGGAATTACAGGCATTGCCACCACACACAGCTAATTTTTGTGTTTTCAGTAGAGACAGGGTTTCACCATGTTGGCCAGGCTGGTCTTGAATTCCTGACCTCAAGTGATCTGCCGGCTTCGGCCTCCCAAAGTGCTGGGATTATAGGCATGAGCCACCATGCCTGGCCCTCAAAATACATGTTTTGAAAAGAAGAAGGACTAGGCATTTTGAAATGCAAGCTTCCTGCATATGGGCAGGGTGCACTGGGTAGGGGCTGCTATAGGCTCTACTTGCTGTTATCATTACCTGTCTTGTGAAATTATATTTTTTTAATTATTTATTTTAGCGACAGTGTCTCACTATGTTGCCCAGGCTGTTCTCAAACTTCTAGCCTCAAGCCATCCTCCTGCCTTGGCCTCTCAAAGTGTTGGGGTTATAAGGTGTTTGGTCAAAATTAGGATTTTTTTTTTTTTTTTTCCAGACAGACTCGTGCTCTGTTGCCCAGGCTGGAGTGCAGTGGTGTGATCTCTGCCCACTGCAACCTCTGCCTCCTGGGTTCAAGTGGTTCTCCTGTCTCAGCCTCCCGAGCAGCTGGGACTACAGGCACTTGCCACAATGCCCAGCCAATTTTTGTATTCTTAGTAGAGACAGGGTTTCACCATACTGGCCAGTCTGGTCTTGAACTCCTGGCCTCGTGATCTACCCACCTTGGCCTCCCAAAGTGCTGGGATTACAGGCATGAGCCACATGCCTGGACCAAAATTAGGATTTATTATTTTCTTTTTTTTTTTTTGAGACAGAGTCTCGCTCTGTTGCCCAGGCTGGAGTGCAGTGGCGAGATCTCAGTTCACTACAACCTCCACCTCCTGGGTTCAAGCGATTCTCCTGCCTCAGCATCCTGAGTAGCTAGACTACAGGTGCTCACCACCATGCCCAGGTAATTTTTGTATTTTTAGTAGAGACAGGGTTTCACCATATTGGCCAGGCTGGTCTTGAACTCCTGACCTTGTGATCTGCCCGCCTCTGCCTTCCAAAGTGCTAGGATTACAAGTGTGACCCATGTGCACAGCTCAAGACTAGGATTTTTAACATTTCAAATGCAAGCTATCTTGTTGATTGTCGAAATGGCAGACAAGCCACGTTTAGGTATCTTTTAAAACAGATTCTTAAAACTACACAGTCATAGGAAGGAGACAGTTGATGAACTGATATAAAGTGACCCTTAAAATATGTTAAGAGGAATTTAAAAAGCCTTGTGGACAACAGTGATGTGCTAACATTACTTGTAAATTCATGAAGTATCTCTGGGATACATAAGAAACCAATAACATCAGTCACACCTATGCTGAAGAGACCTGGGTAGCTGGGGTATAGGATGGGAGAGAATTCTTACTGTGCACCTTTTTTTGTCATTTTAGTGTTTTTAAACAATATGAACGTGTTACCTATTCAAACAATGAATTACAATTTTAAATATTTTCAATATAGATCCTTATTTGAAAGGAAATGGACAATGTTCCAGAATTGGTGAGAAGGAATTTGCATCACTAGGTAAACCATCTTTTTTTTTGTTTTTGTTTTCTTTTTCTTTTTTGTCTCAAGAGGTCACACTGAAGGAAATCCATCTAACTTGAAGGAGGCTTAATGGGAACGGTTCAGTGGCTCAAGTGCATAATCCCAGAGCTTTAGGGAGATCTCTTGAGGCCAGTGTTCTAGAGGAGCCTGGGCAACATAGCAAGACCTCCCATCTCTACAAATAAATCTTAAAATTAGCCAGGCATGGTGGCACAAGCCTGTATTCCAGCTACTTGGGAGGCTGAGGTGGGAGGACTGCTGCAGCCAGGGGTCTGAGGCTGCAGTGAACTATTATCACACCACAGCACTCCAGCCTGGGCAACAGAGTGAGACTCTGTCTCTAAAAAAAATTTAGGGTGGCTTAAAATCTAGAAGTGTGCTGGGCGCAGTGGCTCAAGCCTATAATGCCAGCACTTTGGGAGGTCAAGGTGGGTGGATCATGAGGTCAGGAGTTCGAGACCAGCTTGCCAATATGGTGAAACCTCGCCTCTACTAAAAATATAAAAATTAGCCTGGTGTGTTGGCAAGCGCTGGTAATCCCAGCTAGTTGGGAAGCTGAAGCAGCAGAATCACTTGAACCAAGAGGCAGACGTTGTGGTGAGTCGAGATTGCGCCACTGCACTCCAGCCTGGGTAACAAAGCGAGACTGTTTCAAGAAAAAAAAAAATATATATATATACATATATATATATATATATGTAGACCTATACTGTCCAATACATTAGTCATTATTTATTTTTGAGACAGAGTTTCACTCTTGTTGCCCAGGCTGCAGTGCAACGGTGTGATCTTGGCTCATGGCAACCTCTACCTCCCTGGTTCAAGCGATTCTCCTGCCTCAGCCTCCTGAGCAGCTGGGATTATAGGCATGAACCACCACACCCGGCTAATTCTGTATTTTTAGTAGAGACAGGGTTTTTCCATGTTGGTTAGGCTGGTCTTGAACTCCTGACCTCAGGTGATCCGCCCACCTCGGCCTCCCAAAGTGTTGGGATTACAGGCGTGAGCCACGACATCGGGCCATTTAACTTTAAATCTAAATTAAATTAAATTAAACTAAAAATTTAGTTTGTTGGTCACAGTAGCCACATTTCAGTGTTCAGTAACCATTGCTACATGTGACTAATGGCTACCATATTGCTCAGCACAGATATACAATATTTTCATCCTCATGGAAAGTTCTAGTGAACAGCCTGCTATATACTTAAACAAAATACCACCAGGGTTATGAACTACCTCTTAAAACTTATTTGATAGGCCGGGCACGGTGGCTCATGCCTGTAATCCCAACACCTTGGGAGGCTGAGGCAGGTGATCAACTGAGGTCAGGAGTTCCAGACCAGCCTGGCCAACATAGTGAAACCCAATCTCTACTAAAAATACAAAAATTAGCCAGCTGTGGTGGCACACACCTGTAATCCCAGCTACTCAGGAGGCTGAGGTAGGAGAATGACTTGAACCCAAGAGGCAAAGGTTACAGTGAGTCACTGCACTCTGGCCTGGGTGACAGAGCTAGACTCCATCTCTAAATAAATAAATAAATAAAACAAAATTTAGTTGACTAAAACAAATTCAAATATATCCCAACACTAATTTTCCTGAGATGATTCACTAAAATGGCATTTCAAGGTGCAATCAAAACCCTTGGTATTCAATTTCTAAGGTAGGCAGGGTATGCTGGGAAGGTGCCTACATACACAAATAATTTTGTTCTACAAAAAAGCAGTTTTCACTAGTAGACACAGGTAGTTATGGTCTAAGAGTTAACGAACTGTTTTTCTCAATGTAAACTTAAAACTAACATACTTGTTATTTACTGAATTTGATATTCTGCACTGATTCAATAAATGCGTCAGTAGTACTAACATGATAACAGGTTAAATAATGAGATTTATTATACTCAATTTCTTTAGTACAATCCATCGACTTTTCTCATTTTTGCTATCATTTTGGATTCATCACTTCACTACCTAGGCATTTTAACTAACGCTAGTCATTTTCCTTTCGATAAACATTTGAACAGAATTTAGTCAATGGGTGATCCATTAAACTCGCTTCTGTATTCTTCCATTATTTCCAACACTGTTATTTTTATTTTTCAGTTTATTTGTTTTCTTGAGATGGAGTCTCGCTCTGTTGCTCAGGCTGGAGTGCAGTGGTGTGATCTCGGCTTACTGCAATCTCCACCTCCTGGGTTCAAGCGATCCTCCCACCTCAGCCTCCCAAACCAATTATTTTGCCCCTCACAATAAGTCTTCATTTTGTTTGCCTACTGAATACTTAACGAATTTGAGGTTTCATCCTCTTAGTTCACATGAGAGCATGGGCAGGCAAACGACGGACACCTCTGAGTTCCTAGATGGGAATGGCTTTCAGATTCTCAGTGGCTTTCAGCTTCTACAGGCACACACCACCACACCTTGCTAATTTTTGTATTTATAGTAGAGACGGTGTTTTGTCATGTTGGCCAGGCTGGTCTCACATTCCTGACCTCAAATGATCCTTCTGCCTCAGCCTGGGATTGGGATAACCATAAAATGCTGGGATTACAGGCATGAGCCACCATGCCTAGCCCCAACACCATTATTTTTAGAAAGTAACCTTGCTTTCTGGCCCAAACAAAATGTTCCAAGACTCATCTGTGCCTCCCTAGACCCAGACATGGAATCAGCCATTTTTCTGAGGTACGTTGCTTCCTTTAAGTAAAAAATTGTTTTATTTTTAATTTATTTTATCTTTTTTATTTTATTTTTTGAGACGGAGTCTTGCTCTGTCATCCAGGCTAGAGTGCAGTGGCATAATCTCAGCTCACTGCAACCTCTGCCTCCTGGGTTGAAGTGATTCTCCTGCCTCAGCTTCCTGATAAGCTGGGATTACAGGCGCATGCCACCTTGCCTGGATAATTTTTTTATTTTTAGTAGAGATGAGGTTTCACCATGTTGGTCAGACTGGTCTCAAACTCCTGACCTCATGATCCGCCCACCTCGGCCTCCCAAAGTGCTGGGATTACAGGCATGAGCCACTGTGTCTGGTCTGAAAAATGGTTTTAGAACTCAAAATTTAGACAGCAGGAGTGCATATGATCAGGCTCATGTTGGTGGTGTAATATTGCTCCTTGGCAGTTTCATTGAACAGAGTTAGAAAAGACATATTAAGTGTTATTAGTTTATATTCATATTTTCAACTTAGTTCTTACATTACTGCATGTCCACTCCAATTTTTTATTCCTCTTCCAAGTTATAATTGTATTTCTCTTTCTTTGTAATTCAAAGGAGCACTGAATTATCACTCTAAATAAAAATGTTAAATTCTTAACAAAGTTAGCATAATCCCTTATTTCTTTTATTTGGCAATAGAAAAAAGTATGAAACAGTAATACAATTATTAATACCAACAGTAAAACTACTGAATAACATTCAAATTCTTTGCTTTTCTCTTAAAATGCGTCTCACTAAGGATGACCAAACCAATTCCTTTGCCCCTCACAATAAGTCTTCAGTTGTTTGCTTACTGAATACTTAACGAATGTGCGGGTCCATCCTCTTAGTTCACGTGAGAGCACTGGCAGGCAAACAACAGACACCTCTGAGTTCTGAGACGGGAATGGCTCTCAGCTTCTCATTTTCGTCTTGAGAGACTAGGATTTTTTAAAAATGCAAATCATCTTATCAATAGTTAAATGGCAGATAGGCTACCTTCACATTATCTTTTAAAAATAGATTTTTATATGGAAAGAAATGAACACTGTTCCAAAATTATTCATGACAAGGAAATGGTGTAACATAGGTAACTCAAGGTAATTCTGATTAACAGTAGGTTTATCATCCAGACTATACAACTATAGATTTCCAAGACAGAGACACACTGGACAGGTGCCTATACACATCATTCTGTCACAACAGTCATTCAGCATACACTTGTGAGGACATAGGCCATTACCACCATTCAGCATAAATATATTTTCTTGCTCAGTCTGTGAAAGAGCCAAAAGAAAGATTACTAGGAGGAAGTTGTTCATACCCGATTGGTTTCCCAGAAGAGAAAACAAACCAATGAACCATAGTTATAGGAGCTGTCTCATAATTAGTAAGTAATACAAGGCTGGAACTGATTTTGTCATTTAATCTGACAGGTAGGTCATTTATGACTCACAAGAGCTGCCTGGCGCCTCTGTCACTGCCTAACCCAGAGAAGGCAGTGCTACCACTCAGCACACTGCTAATGAGCCTAGACCTGGGGTCTCGCTGTGTGCTGACCTTATTTGGGCCTCACTTGGCTCCCCTGAGCTGTTGTTTTGAGCAAAAGGGCTCCTTAAATGGTGGCTATTATCATTTATTTATTTATTATTTATTTATTTTTATTATTATTATTTTGAGGTGGAGTTTTACTCTTGTGGCTCAGGCTGGAGTCCAATGGTGTGATCTCAGCTCACTGCAACCTCCACCTTCTAGGTTCAAGCAATTCTCCTGCCTCAGCCTCCAGAGTAGCTGGGATTACAGGCACCTGGCACCACGCCTGGTTAATTTTTGTATTTTTAGTAGAGATGGGGTTTCACCACGTTGGACAGGTTGGTCTTGAACTCCTGACCTCATGATCTGCCCACGTCAGCCTCCCAAAATGTTGGGATTACAGGCATGAACCATTGCATCCGGCTTTAATTTTCATTTTGAGACAGGGTCTCACTGTGCTTCCCAGGCTGGAGCGCAGTGGTGCGATCATGACTCACTGCAGCTTCCATCTCCTGGGCTCAAACAATCCTCCCATCTCAGTCTCCCAAGTAGCTGGTACTACAGGTATGCACCACCACGCCTTGCTAATTTTTGTATTTTTTTTTTGTAGAGACAGGGTTTCACCACGTTGCCCAGGCAGGTCTGAAACTTCTGGGCTCAAGCAATCCACCCACCTCAGCCTCCCAAAGTGCTGGGATTACAGGTGTGATCAACAGTGCCCAGCCCCAGCTCTTTTAAAAAGCCCAGATAAAATCACTGATATTTGAGATACATTGCCTAAAGGCTGCACCACCATCAGTTTCTGTAGATTTCGCAAGCTTTATGTCAAATTTAGTTCTCAACAGGAATGCCATTAGTGCATTACAATTTGCCATTATTTAATTTTCTTCTGAGATAGAGTCTCGCTCTGTTGCCCAGGCTGAAGTATAATGGCGTGATCTCTGCTCACTGCAATCTCTGCCTCCCAGGTTCAAGCAATTCTCGTGCCTCAGCCTCCTAAGTAGGTGGGACTACAGGCGAAAATCACCGTGCCTGGCTAATTTTTATATTTTTAGTAGGGACAGGTCTTCACCATGTTAGCCAGGCTGGCAATTTGCCATTATTAAGCGTTGACAAAAGAGGCTGGGCGTAGTGGCTCAAGCCTGTAATCCCAACACTTTGGGAGGCTGAAGAGGGTGGATTGCTTGAGCCCAGGAGTTTGAGACCAGTCTGAGCAACACGACAAAACCCTGTCTCTACAAAACATAAAAAATTAGCTGGGTGTGTTGGCACTCGCCTGTAATCTCAGCTATTCAAAAGGCTGAGGTGGGAGGACCATTTGAGTCTGGGAGGTGGAGGCTGCAGTGATCCATGATCATACCACTGCATTTCCAGCCTCGGCAACAGAGTGAGACCCTGTCTCAAAACGAACGAAAGAAAAGAAACAAAGAAAGAAAAGAAAAGAAGAAAGGAAGAGAGAGAAAAAAAAAGAGTTGATTAAAAAAAATGTTCTTGCATTAAAACAATCACTTGAATGTGGCTTTTGTTGCAGAAAAAATAGAATATAAAAACAAATAAAAATAAAGATCGCTATTTAAGACAACTGCTCTAGCCAATTTTTCTGGAAAGTAAGCTCCATAAGGGAAGACACTTCAGTGGTTTTAATGTTTTATAACAACATTTATAACAACACACGCTGTAGGCCTGAGAAGCATTTGATTTGTAGTGAATAAATAATTGACTTATATAATTCAACGTCTTTAAAGAGCTACACAGTAAATTCTTTTACAGATTTACTATAGAAAAAAAAAATGAGTCTTCCTGAATAAAACTGTTGTGCTGCTTTTCATTAGACAGTTAAGAACTTGTTTCTTTGACTTCCAGGAAGATCAAAGTGAGGCCATTCCAAGAATACCTCAATTGGTCTTCCTTTGGCTCTCATCTTTCAAATCCAGTACTTTTACACCGCCACTAGAATTACCTTTTGGAAAAAACCTGAAAGCCAAAAGTTTAGATCCTGTGTTCCCTCTTCATTCAAGCCCTAATCTATTGTTTATCATACTTGCCCCCTCTTCCTCCTGCCTTCACGCCCTCTTATTCACTCTGTTTCAGCCAAGGGATCATCATCCCTTCAACACATGCTGCTTGTTTCCACCTCCACCACATTCCTGATGTTATTTCTTCCACCTTACAATGTCCTTTCCTTTCCTTATTCCAAGTACTGGTCTGCCCCCTTCATTCCCACATCAAAGACATCCTTTGAAATTTGCACTGCCTGTGTTTGAAGCAAAGTTGTTCTACTACTTATGCCTCAGTTACCTCATTGGCAATACTGTAGTTTCCTGCCTGATAGGGTTCTGTGAGGAGACAATAAAATTATCCAGCTTCCGCCGGGTGCAGTGGCTCATGCCTGTAATCCCAGCACTTTGGGAGGCTGAGGCAGGCGGATCACCTGAGGTCGGGAGTTTGAGACCAGCCTGGTCAACAAGGTGAAACCCCGTCTCTACTAAAAATACAAAAAAATTAGCTGGGCCTGGTAGCAGGTGCTGGTAATCCCAGTTACTCAGGAGGCTGAGGCAGGAGAATCACTTGAACCCGGGAAGAGGAGGTTGCAGTGAGCCGAGATCGCACCATTGCACTCCAGCCTGGACAACAAGTTCGACACTCCAGCTCAAGAACAAAAAAAAAGAAAATTATCCAGGTTCAATAAATACCCATGCTTTATTAATATTCACTCTTAATAAAATTAAAATTTCTTCTATTTACTTGAATAGTATTTTTGTCATTCTTTATATCTTTTTGCTGTTTGTTTAGAGACAGGGTCTCACGCTGTCACCCAGGCTGAAGTGCAGTGGTGCAATCATAGCTCACCATAGCCTCAACCTCCCTGGGTCAAGCAATCCTCTTGTCTTAGCCTCCCAGTAGGGGAGACCACAAATGCACACCACCACACCTGGCTATTTCATTAACTTTGTAGAGATGAGGTCTCACTATGCTACCCAGGCTGGTCTTGAACTCCTGGCCTTAAGCAACTGTGCCACCTCGGCCTTCCAAAGTGCTGGATTTACAGGTGTGAGCCAGCTACGATGCCTGGCCAAATGCTTTATATCTGGGGTGTTTTTTTTTTGAGATGGAACCTAGTTTTGTCACCTAAGCTGGAGCACAGTGGCATGATCTCGGTTCACTGCAACCTCTGCCTTCCAGGTTCAAGCAATTCTCCTGTCTCAGCCTCCCAAGTAGCTGGGATTACAGGTGTGCACCACCATGCCCAGCTAAATTTTGCATTTTTAGTAAAGACGGGGTTTCACTATGTTGGCCAGGTTGGTCTCGAATTCCTGACTTCAAGTGATCTGCCCGCCTCAGCCTCTCAAAGTGCTAGAATTACAGGCATGAGTGACTGTGCCCAGCCCCAAATACTTCATATCTTAACCTGTGTTCTTTTTTTTTTTTTTTTTTGAGACAGAGTCTCACTCTTGACCAGGCTGGAGTGCAGTGGCACAATCTCAGCTCACTGCAGCTTCCGCCTCCTGGGTTCAAGCGATTCTCTTGCCTCAGTCTCCTGAGTAGCTGGGACTACAGGCATGTGCCACCACGCCCGGCTAATTTTTGTATTTTTAGTAGAGATTGGAGTTTCATCATATTGGCCAGGATGGTTTCGATCTCCTGACCTCATGATCTGCCTGCCTTGGCCTCCCAAAGTACTGGGATTAGAGGTGTGAGTCACTGTGCACGGCCTTTAACCTACGTTCTTAAAGTATTTGTGCCTTAAGAACATGATGCATCTCAAAAACATTCTCACTTTGACCCCTCTTTAACTTGTTAGTTTTTTTGTTATGCATCTAATATCCAGTATTGTCTCAATGAGGTCATTGCATTTTTCTGTTCTCTAAATTGGTTTAGGACAGTAACAGTTGTATTTCTTTGATGTGTCTGCATGTGCATGTCTCTTTTATTTTTTTTGTCCCTCCCCACCCTCCTGTGTATGTCTCTGATTAATACTTCTGCCATACCTTTGAAATTGGTATCTACCAAATCAATTGATGTGAGGTAATAGAGAGAGATAAGAGGCACTCAATAAGTGGTAGCACTGTACCTTATGCCATTTACCTATAGGCTGGGCACGGTGGCTCACCCCTGTAATCCTAGCACTTTTGGAGGCTGAGGCTAGTGGATCACCTGAGGTCAGGAGTTCAAGACCAGCCTGGCTGACATGGAGAAACCCTGTCTCTACTAAAAATACAAAAATGAGCCAGGCTTGGTGGTGCATGCCTGTAATCTCAGCTACTTGGGAGACTGAAGCAGGAGAATGACTTGAACCCGGGAGGCGGAGGTTGCAGTGAGCAGAGATTGTGCGACTGCACTCCAGCCTGGGTGACAGAGCGAGACTCTGCCTCAAAAAAAAAAGTTTACATATAATATTTTACTCAAGTCTTACAAGAATCCTATTAGGTAGGTAGCAGTATCTCTATTATATTAAACAATCATTGCAACAACTACACTGATTTAACATAGATGGCTATGCCATTAGAAGAGCACCTTGTGGCTGGGTGCGGTGGCTCACGCCTGTAATCCTAGCACTTTGAGAGGCCGAGGTGGGTGGATCACCTGAGGTCAGGAGTTCAAGACCAGCCTGGCCATCATGGTGAAACCCCATCTTAATTAAAAAAAAAAAAAAAAAAAAAAGCAAAGCACCTTGTAAGAAACCTTAGTATTATGAGATTTCTCTGAGTTTCTTATCTTCTACAACAAAATCTTTAACTACAGTTTTTCCCTAATATTGTTTATGTGTTTATGGCCCTTGACCTATGACCCTTGACTCTACAGCAGCATGTTACTCCTAAACTCCAGGAGCTGTTTCAGGGAGTGTTTTCTGACATGCTAGCTGGGCTCTCATTTCTAGTGCTGAGCTTGGAAGCAGTGGACTTTTAGTATCAAGTCAGGCAAGCAGGCACAGGCAAGAACTTCTGGACAACAGGAGTTTCTAGACCTCCAAAGCTGAGGAAGCTGTACAGCGTGATCCAACTACTGTTCTGAGACCCCCTCTTTGACATTAGCAGTCTGATTGCTTGCCATTTTCTCAGAACCAATGTCAGGCGATAACATCTGACACACAATCTAGAAACAGGACCCAAATTTCAAACTGTTAGAAATTCCTTTCTTCATTCTTGGTTGGTATGAGAAAAATATGTAATGCATATGGAAGAAAACATAAACTCTAAGTGAGTCTCATAATAGGAATTCCTCTGATCATGGGCATGACAATTTGCAAATCTGAGTAGGTGTTATGTTCCTCACCAACCCAGCAAACCAATTAAGTGGGTAGCTAATCTTCTGAAACATTACAGAATTTTGATTTTATCAGACATCATATAATATTTTTTCTATTTCAAGGATCTACAGCAAGTATACCCCTTCAATTGAGAGGGGTCTGCTGTATTATTATCCATTTCAATATATCTCTCTATATTACCTAAAGATTTTACAAGGCCAGACAACTTTATCTTACATTACACAAGATACTATAAATTCTCCTGGATATATTCTGAATATATCCTGGATATAGCCCGAAGATTACTTATAAATCTCCAGTGAAGTTCAAGTGAACAAGTTCTCTGGAGAACTTTACAGTTTACTCATTAAATAAAAACAGGTTAATTGAATGGCTTTAATGTCATTAGATATTCTTAGGCACCCACAGTGAGATGCTGCACAGATAAAGACATTATTCTGTCCCACAGCTTGCAATCTAAAATTAGATAAACACAGGCAAGCCAGATAAACATAGACAGCACATTTTTTAAGACAAAAAAAAAAATGATGGGAGAGAAAAATGAGAGTAGTGAATCAAAACGGCAAAAGGAATCAACAAATATTTCATCTTCTGCCTTTTATTCGTAGCCTTAATTACCTCTATCATAACCAATCAGACTGCTAACGTCAAAAAGGGGGTCTCAGAATATTACTGGGATTACCACTGTACAGTGTCCTCAGCTTTGGAGGTCCAGAAACTCCTGTTGTCTAGGAGTTCTTGCTTGTCCCTGCTTGTCTGACTTTGGGTACTAAAGTCCACTACTTCCAGCACTAGAAATGAGAGCCAAACCAGCACGTAACACTCTCTCAAGCAGTTGGTGGAGTTTAGGCAACATGCCGCAGCAGGCCAAGCAGTCTGGAGGTGAACACAGCCCTAGGTGCCCATGTGATCATCGGGTTGAGAACTCCCAACTAACCCTCATCCTACATGGTCAGTCTACAAGGCCGGGCTGGCCTTCTCCTTGAAGTCAGGTTTAAGAAGAAAAAATACGCTTTCAGAGTGCCAGGCTTCAGGGTAGGTAGTAGGGATGCAGATAAACATGACATAAGCCCTCTTTTGGAGCTTACAACTTATTTTGGGAGATAGCTCATAAACAGACTATTTTGATGTAATGTAGTAAACGTAGTGGCGGGGTCAGGGGACAGGGGAAAAACCAAAGGAGGGGTGTCCAATCCTTCCTGGTGGTCAGGGAAGGGTTACTGCAGGAGATGAGGAGGAGTCTGAGAGTTAGGCAGAACCAGGAGAGTACAGCCCAGATGCCAAGAGAGTGTGTGACAAAAGAGAGGGAGGAAAGCAGTGTCAGACTCTGCAGATGTCCAGTAACACAGACCTGAAGAAAGTCCATTGGATTTGTCAAATACAACAGAGATCATCGGCAACTGTTGACAGGGCAATTTGAGTGGAGCTGGAAGAAGTCATACAGTAGTGTTCAGGAACTAAGAAGAGATAAAATAGAAATAAAAAGTTTGGCTATGAAAAGAAAGTGAATGAGAGAAATGTCATTAAGAGAAGACTGGTTTGTTTTCTTTATGATCCAAGTTGACCAGTTTCTGATCTGAGAGAAAGGAGCTGGCTGGAAATAAAAAGAGGTGATTGATGGATCAAGGGAACAAGTTATTGGTTCCAGTTCCAGATCCCACTCCTGTTTCCTCCTGGGCTCTGACTCTCCTATTCTATTAAATAGCAGCTCCCTTTCCTCAGGGATGGACTTTGCTTCTACTTTCCCTTGCACATAGTCAACTGTACCTCCATAAAATATGACAATGACATCTACTAAATGCAAGAGCCACAGCTGCATAGACGTCCTGATGACTGGCTCCCTTCTCAAATTATGTATTAACCTACAAAGCACTAATACCCCTTTCTAGTGATGAGGATTCTTCTACTTCCCATCCAGGGCATCACTGCCTATCAAGCTGCCCTGGAAGCCCAACTTTTTTTTTTTTTTTTGAGATGGAGTCTCACTTTATTGGCCAGGCTGGAGTGCAGTGGCACGATCTCGGTGTACTGCAACCTCTGCCTCCTGGGTTCAAGCAATTCTCCTGCTTCAGTCTGCCCAGTAGCTGGGACTGCAGGTGCAAGCCACCACGCCTGGCTAATTTTTGTAGGGGACGAAGTCTCGCTCTGTTATCAGGCTGGAGTGCAGTGCCATGATCTTGGCTCATTGCAACCTCCGCCTCCCGGATTCAAGCGATTCTCCTGCCTCAGCCTCCTGAGTAGCTGGCATTACAGGCGCGTGCCACCACGCCTGGCTAATTTTTGTATTTTTAGTAGAGACAGGGTTTCATCATGTTGGCCAGGATTGTCTTATCTCTTTGACCTCGTGATCTGCCTGCCTCGGACTCCCAAAGTGCTGGGATACAGGTATGAGGCACCGCGCCTGGACAGAAGCCTAATTATTAATTGGACATATCACTTGGAAGGTTGTCTTTTGAGATTGTTTGCTTATTTATTTATTTGAGATGGAGTCTCGCTACGTCGCCCAGGATGGAGTGTAGTGGTCCAATCCCAGTTCACTGCAACCTCTGCCTCTCCGGTTCAAATGATTTGTTTCTCAGCTCCCGAACACCCGGCTACTTTTTGTATTTTTAGTAGAGACAGGGTTTCACCATGTTGGCCAGGCTGGTCTCAAACTCCTGACCTCAAGTGATCCGCGTGCCTCAGCCTCCCAAAGTGCTGTAATTACAGGAGTGAGCCATCACACCCGGCCACATTTTATCTTCTAATAGGAGGAATTTAGTATTTATGTGGGATTACATTGGTTTACATTCTAATTAAATGAGAACAGATATAAAGTACTTATTCCACACCTAGCAATACAGTTGGCATGCATTACAGTTTATTGAATTAAAGAATAAATTGGGCAATTATTTAACTTCTTTGAGACTGTTCCCCTAACAGTAAAATACAATTATTACTACTTGCTCCACCTCCCACACAAGATTGCTCTCAGGAGCAAATGATAGTATGTTCACACGAGTGCTTTAAAAACTGTAAAAGCACTTTACTACTTTCCAGTGGAATTTGTATGTTGATTTAATGTCATTCCTAGAGCCGGTATTTTTTTTTATGACTATCAATTCGTTAAATTTAGCATTCCTATTAAAGCCCACGACTGAGG
This sequence comes from Cacajao melanocephalus, assembly GCA_963573385.1. Lineage (NCBI taxonomy): Eukaryota > Metazoa > Chordata > Mammalia > Primates > Pitheciidae > Cacajao > Cacajao melanocephalus. The sequence goes on from CAUYLG010043990.1 coordinate 31,560, forward strand.
TGCAGAATTGTTTTAATCGTTCATAATGACGTTGTTTTAGACTATTCCCAATTTTGTCTGGTTCCAGGGCTGTGGTGCCATACAGTAGTGACTGTAACAAACCCATACTTTCAGGAAAAACATTCATTTTTCTCCACTCCTGGTTTCTACCGCAAAGAAATGTCTGGCAGAAGCAGCACGAATCAATGACTCCAGCCTAGCACCTTAAGAAGGGATCAAAGACCCCCAACACAGCTATCTCAAATTAAAGCCACTTTGACCAACGACAACGTCCAATGAAGACACGGAGGAGAGTTTGGCTGAAAAAATAGATGAGGAGAAACCGGGGCGGCCCTCCCCCCTCCCCTCTCTCTCCCTCCCCCCACCGGGAGCTCTGCGGGGCGGTGCCGGGGTCCAGCGCGCAGGACGGTTAGGGGTCCCGCAGCGGGTGGCCAAGACCCGTGGCCAGTTGGGGTCAGCGAGCGCAGCGTCCGTTGGGGACTCTAGCTCCCAGCAGGCACCGCTTCTGCGGCCGACGCGCGTGGCGGCGCTGCCCGCTGGGACTCGTAGTGCGGTCCGGGTAGGAGAGATCTGGGAGCCACCCCGGCTCCACCTACGCACGTTTCGGAAACCGGGTCCGGAGGGGACCACGCCGGCTCACTTGTGCCCGGCGTCCCTCGGAGCGGGGGTGAGGGCAGCGGGGCCGGCCGCAGCTGGAAGAGGACCCCGGCGGACGGGCACGTGGGAGGTGGTTAGAGCAGAGGAACCCGGAAGCCCCTTGCACCGCCCACCGCCGCGGTGAGGGGTTAACGCTCCTCCGGGTGGAGGCGGGGGCGGGCGTGGCTGGAGGCGGGCGTGGCTGGAGGCGGGGTCGTCCCAGCCGACGCCTCCGAGGACCGCCTCCGAGGACCGCCCGCGAGCCACCCTTCCCCTCCCTCCCCCTCCCCCACGGGCGCGACGCAGCTCGAGCTCGCTTCCCCGGCCGCGGCGCGTGCGCAAAAGCCCCGCCCATCCGTCCCGGCCCCACCTCCACACCACAGCCTCCGCTGCCGCCGCCGCCACCTCTCCCTTCCTCTCTGCTCTTTCCTCCGCCTTTCTCTTCCCTCCTCCCCTTCGTCTCCGCGTCTCCTCCTCCTTCGGCGCTGACGCTCGCGTAGGGCCCTGGCGTCAGACGCGCGGGGGCGGGGCAAGTGCGGCGGGGGGTATAAGTATAGCGTGCAGGAGGCGGTGCTTCCCCTTCTCCCCGGCGGTTAGTGCTGAGAGTGCGGAGTGTGTGCTCCGGGCTCGGAACACACATTTATTATTAAAAAATCCAAAAAAAATCTAAAAAAATCTTTTAAAAAACCCAAAAAAATTTACAAAAATTCCGCGTCTCCCCCGCCGGAGACTTTTATTTTTTTTCTTCCTCTTTTATAAAATAACCCGGTGAAGCAGCGGAGACCGACCCGCCCGCCC
>CAUYLG010043993.1:0-36997 GCA_963573385.1 Cacajao melanocephalus
GGGGTGGGGGTGAGGAGCTTCTGACATTTGGAGGGCCAGGGGACTTTTGACATTCTGATTGTTACTTAAGCAGTTAACAAAAGTCAAAATAAGCATTTGTTTACACATTGTCTGGGTGGGGTGGAAATTACAAGTCGCAGGGGCCAAGATGGCCTGGGTTTGGACTGCTTGCATGTCACATTGCGGATTACAGAGAGCAGTTTAAACAGAAAGCCAAGGTATGGTTCAGGTATGCAGTTTTATGGGGCTTTTTTACCATGTCACATAGCAATCCTTGCTAAGTCAATTTAGCAAGAATCCCCCAACCCCAATATCTGATCATCATGGCTATCATAGCAAGAATCCTATTGGCGCATATAATAGGCTCATTTGCCTGATGCACAGCAAGTGAATATACTGAGACACGGGGGAATGCAGCAGAGAAAGAGTTTAAAAATCATAAAGCAACCAAATGAAGAGACAGTAGGAAACCTCAAAACTAACTCCCTAAAAAAGTTTGGGATAGAAATTTTAGGTGGGACAAAGTGTGTGAATCATTATTTGGTTGCGGAGTGCAGGGTAAAGTCAAGGGTTGAGAGATGAAAAAACTACATTCTCATGCTGATTTAGTTTCTCTGTGGAGGTCTTCAAACTTCTTGACGTCAGTCATTCCATTGGAATTCTGAATCTAAAGAACATCTTAAGCAATTCTTAAACAAAAGCCTATGATTCTAACATCAGAATTCCTATCTGTAGGAACAATGGGGATGTAAGTGCTCAGTGTCTAGTGCTACATGACTCAGTTGCAAGGAAGTGGGCCAAAGTGCAACCTGGTTAATGCTTAATTATAACTGTATTTTTGCCCAGAACGTGGTGTGTAATTCTTGTTAACCCTGTAAGGACACTTTCAGTTGGTTTGGCCAAAGTCCCCCTTATCACAGATGTTTCCTATTAGTAATTTCCATCCACTAGCCCATACCCTGCTGCCTGCCTGTAAATTTCCACTTGCCCATGCTGTATTCACAGGTCAGTCCAATCTCTTTCCTCCACCGCAAGACCCTGTTGCAGTGGCCCCTGTACTTATCTCAATGGTCTTAAATAAAATCTTCTTTAATATGCTTTAACAAATATCACTGAATAATTTTTCTTTAATACAACTTCCAAGGTTTTTACAAATTAGAGGTAAAACTGTAAGGCTGAGTTTCCTATTAATAGTTCAGTATTATAGTTTCTGTCTGAAAAGTCTTTAGTAGGGGCTTTCCAGCACTAAGACTGATGGTAAATAATCACAGATTGGATAAGATTGACATAATAGAGAAACTACTTGCTATAGAGAAAATGTTTTTGATCAAAAAAAAAGTTTCTTATTAATCAGATGGAAATTCTGTTCTTATTTCCCCTTCTTTTAATCATTTAATCTTTTTTTGAGGTGGAGTCTCACTCTGTTGCCCAGGCTGGAATGCAGTGGTGTGATTTTGGCTACCTACAGCCTCCGCCTCCCAGGTTCAAGCAATTCTCCTGACTCAGAGTCATGAGTAGCTGGGACTACAGGCACAGGAGTCCCGATAATTTTTGTATTTATAGTAGAGATGGGGCTTCACCATGCTGGCCAGGCTGGTCGTGAACCTCTGACCTCAAGTGATCTACCTGCCTCTGCCTCCCAAAGTGCTGGGATTATAGGCATGAACCACCACACCCAGTCCCTTCTTTTAATAAAGTCTTCTATTTTATAATAACAACAAATTTAGAGATGGAGACCACAAATATGAAAGTCATGTGTCACTGAGTCTTTTTATTTACTACATAAGCAAGAATAACGTTTTTTTCAGTTTTATTGAGGTATAATTGACAAATAGAAATTGTATATATTTAAGGTATACAACTTAATGTTTTGTATATGTATACATTGTGAAATTAAAACCACAGTCAAGATAATTACAGTATCCATCACCTCACATGGTTACCATCTTCTTTTTTCCTCTGTGTGTGTGGGGGGAGGTAGGGGTGAGAACTCTTAAGCTCTACCCTCTTAGCATATTTCAAGATAAAATACAGTATTGTTAACTGTAGTCACCATGCTGTGCATTAGTTCTCTAGAACTTATTCATCTGTGTAACAGAAACTTTGTAAAAAGTAACAGGAATTTTTAATTTTTAAAATTTTCATTTTTAGTTGTAAATTGACAAGTTATAGTTGTATATATTTACGGGGTATGTAAAGTGATGTTACAATTTATGAATAGAATGTAGAATTAAATCAAGCTACTTAACATATCTATCCCCTCAAGTATTTATTTCTTGTGGTGAGAACATTTACAACATTTTCTTAGTAATTTTGAAATGTACATTATTATTTACTACATTCAGCACGCTGTGTAATATGTCACTAAGAAAAAAATCGGATTCCTCCTTTCTATCTGAGACTTTTTACCTTCTGATCATCATCTCCCCATTGCCCTCATCCCCTCAGCTTCTAAAACCACCATTCTACTCTCTGCTTCTTTGAATCTGATTGTTTTAAGTTCCATATATTAGAAAGTGTATTTGTCTTTCTATGCCTTGGCTTATTTTAGTTAGCATAATGTTCTCCAATTCCATTTATGTTGTCACAAATGACAGATTTTCCTTCACTTTTAAAGCCCAATAGTATTCCTTGTGTGTATATACCACATTTTCTCTATCTATTCATCTGTTGATGGACACTTAGGTTTGTTTCATAACTTGGATATTATGCATAGTGCTGCATTGAACATGGAGCACAGATATTTTTTGACATATCAATTTCAAGTCTTTTGTGTAAACATCCAAAAGTAGGATTCCTAGATCATAGAGTAGTTGTGTTTTTAATTTTTTAGTAACTGCCGTAGTGTTTTCCATGATGACTGTGAATTTACATTCCCAGCAACCATGTACAAAGGTTCTCTTATCTCCACAATTCTTATACATCTACCTGAAGCATTCCCTCAGAGATTAGGTGAGGAATGGAAGAGTTTCAAGCTCACCTCCTTGCCCATTTCCCTAGTCCGGGAGCAGAGCAGCCCACAGATTCGCCATCCAGTTGCCAGTTATCCAGCTTATGTAGGTTTCTCTGGGGCTGGCATCCCAGGTCAAGGTTATTTAGGAGATGATACCAAAGTGAGGAGGACAATGATGAAGATTCTGTTTCCATCTGTGCCCACCTCAACCTTCTCCATTCAGGAGAACCTAGTCAGAAGTGCTGAAGCATTAGTAGCTGCTGAGAAGTTCTCTGATAAAGACTGGTGAATAAACTTGTTACATGAACCTTTAGTGAAAGCCTTCTACCTTCCAAGACACCAGTGATGGACCAAAAAAAAAAAAAAAAAAGAAAATATGGTCCTACTGCTTGGACAGATCCTTGAAGGGATCTCTCCCTGATGCCAGAAGCATGTGTGTACACTACTTAGCTTGTGTTCATTTAAGCATTTGCTGAGAAAGTGATGGATTTATTTATTTATCAATTGTTCATGAATGAACCTTGGCTATTTTAGCTGTTCACTAGCTTTGACTACAAAAAGTTAAAGTGTAGATTCAGCATAGCTGAGCTATATGTCAGTTAGGTTAAAAAAAATCCATAAACTCTCTTTGCAAATGATAGGCATAAATCCTACCATGTAAAATTCCTGCACAGAGGGCATACGGTTTATGGCAAATTAGAGCGGTGTGACCTCTAGTAATTTGATTCAAAATATTGCCTGAGGTGATTATGTCTCTTGGGTTATGTTTTTACAAGGCATGTGTCCCCGCTCTGGCTAGAGAATGACTGGAGTAGAGTGTGCTTAAAACAGGTATTTGCTAATTAAGCTAAATAATTGTTAATGCAAATGTGTTCTCAATTTGCTGCTTCTTAGATGTCTGGAATTTCTGGTGCATCGCCCTGCCTGGAGCTCTAGAATGTACCACAGCCACCCTTTAACAATCCAGTAGAGAAAGATGTTCACACATGTGACCACTATGTCAGGACAGGTAGAGGATGTTTGGGGTCTAGACCTCTTGGGATACAAAATAAATATTTTTATTAATTTTCATGTCTTGAAGATGTCTTCATTTTCTAAGTCTCCATTTATTAAATAGAGAGACTCTAATCTACTTAATTCTGTGATGATGGGTTTGCCTAACTCAGGATGGCAGTAGGCCCAGGTAGCACCCTTGGGTTACCTGTTGCCCTCAGAGGCATAATCACAACAAAAAAGACTCTTGAAACTTTTAGTTTTACCTTCGATTCTGAAAGCATGAATTTGCAAGATGACTGGCTGGACAGAGTGATTGTCTTTGGCTAGGGAACCTAGAGTATATTGTAAACAGCTGTATTCCCCCTACTCTGGGGACAGGAACACTGTTATGTTGACAGCTGTAAACCTAGACTCTTGACAGAGCCTAATACATAGAAAGTACCCATAAATATTTGTCAAACCAAAGCCTAAAACCAGTGTCCCAGTTAATGCCTATATTAGGGTTCTCTTGGACAGAACTAATAGGATACATATATATAGAGAGAGAGAGAGAGAAAATATCATGTATATATTCTATATTCTATAATACATTATAGAACATACATATATGTATATGTATTCTATTAGTTTATTAAGTATTAATTTACACAATCGAAGGTCCCACAGTAGGCTGTCTGCAAGCTGAGGAGAGAGGAGAGCCAGTCAGAGTCCCAAAACTGAAGAACTTGGAGGCTGATATTCAAGAGCAGGAAGCATCCAGCATGGGAGAAAGATGTAGGCTGGAAGGCTAGGCCTGTCTCTCCTTTTCACATTTTTTTGCCTGCTTTATATTCACTAGAAGCTGATTAGACTGTGCCCACCAGATTCGGGGTGGATCTGACTTCCCCAGTCCACTGACTCAAACGTTAACATCTCTTTTGGCAACATCCACACAGACAGACCCAGGATCAATGCTTTGTATCCCTCAGTCCAATCCAGTTGATACCCAGTATTAAACATCACAACCATTGCAATGCCAATCCTAAGGAAAAAAGTCCTTAGCAGGGCTGTGTGGTTACCAAAAGACTGTGTACCAAACCCCTACACTGAGTTCTGGGTAAGGCTGAGATCCAGTGGCTGAAGGGAAGGTGGAGAAAGCCTACATACAGTAGGCTTGAGAAAGGCAGAGAAAGAAAGGGTTTTTATTCTCTGTTCTAAAAAGAAACAAAAACGATGGCAGTTGTGTCTGGGAATAGGGAAGAATGAAATGCTGAGAATCTACCTCACTGTTGGCTTCTTGGTGACCTTCAGTTAAGTCACAAACCCTCTCTTCCCACCTATTTCCTTACCCACTACCTTCTCCATTCTGCCAGGACTGACAGCCTTCCCTCTCAACTGGCTGAATACTGCTCCTTACTTACAGCTTTGCCATTTATTGCTACCCTTGTTTACAGTCCTTCAGTCATCTCTGTTCCAAGACTATTTAAATTAATTTTGCAAATAAGATTTCACAAGACACTGCATAATATGCTTCAATAGGATCAAGACATATTACATTTACTGTATAGCAAATTAACAAATTAGCTTTTGCATAGATTATAATTTATTGTTTTACTTACACATTTCATTACTTCTCTCTCTTCTTATTTTTTTCTATACAAAGCTGGCTGAATTATAACAAGTGGCTGCTGAATAATACATCTTCTCATGTGACAGCTCAGTAGAAATTTTTCAAACACATGCCACATGGGTAATACTGAACCACGCAATTGTACAGGAGTTCATTAAAGGCAAACTTTCAAACACAAATCAGAAAGGAAAATCATGTTTTATGAAGTATATATCTAGATTTCTGGGCTCAGACTCTAGGAGACAAAAATTAAGCTTGTAAAAACAATTCTAAGACTCTTTATCTAATTTTGACATTTATGATAGCCTTGTGTCTAACTGAAAACTGCTCGGTGTCTTATTCTGGTTTAGATAAAAATGACTTCAGTATCTGGAGGTAGAATGTGTGCTACAAAGGCATAGAACAGTACAGAAAGGAGCTGGTGCCTGCTGTTAGGCCTGTCAAATTATCCTTGCCACAGGAGATTCAAAAAATAAGCTTCAAAGAAGAGGCAGCTTCTATTCCTGTGATGTCTTTAGTGGTTGCTCTATGTGAGCATTTGTGGAGCTTGTGAGCGTCATAAATGAAGTCAGTGTGTTCACCTCTGTTTGTCATGTCTGTGATTTGTGCAGCCCTAGTTAGCCATTTCTCTAACTCAGCCATAGATATGATACTTGCCCTCCAAGGAAGAGCAGAAAGCCTCTGAGCATCATCTTGGACAACTCATTCGTAATGTAGAGAAGATTATGCTCACTAGCCTGATTTAATCTTTTCACAATGTGTGCGTGTATTGAAACATCACACTGCACACCATAAAAATATATAATTATTCTTTGTCAATTAAGCATTTTTTAGAAACATAGGAAAATAAGGAATAAAAGAAAAGGTAGGTTAGGAAAGGCAGATGGAATGAGAAGTAACAATGTTTCTCCAAGTTCTTTTTTTTAACACAGGTGTCTGTGAACAAGCCAAACAACAGTGACACAGCTGCTTTGGTCGGCACCCTCCTCCAGTGAGAGCTAAGCGTCCACAGGGGATAGGTTGGTGCAGAAAAACATGTTTATGTGTATTATCTCTTCAGCTTTTGAAAGGAGCTTATCCTCACTCTATTGACACAACATGCCCCAAAATAGCATAACTGGTGGCAGAACAAGGAGGTCTGAATCCTTAAGGAAAAATTGCCCAGGATCTGCCTCTTCTCTCCCTCTGGGAGATAGTGTGGTATGAGGGGGAAAAAAGCCTCCCCTACTCCTTCCTATTTTTTTTTTTTTTTGAGACTGAGTCTAGTTGTGTCCTCTGTGCTGGGTTCAAGCGATCCTCCTGCCTCAGCCTGTGTCTGGGACTACAGGTGTGCTTCACTGTGCCTAGATAGTTTTAAAACTTTTTGTACACAGGGGTCTCACTATGTTATCCAGGCTAGTCTTAAACTCCTGTCCTCAAACAATCCTCCTGCCCCAGCCTCTCAAAGCACTGGGATTACAGGCATGAGGCACTGCAACATATATACCCCCACTTTTTTTTTTTTTCCAAATTTTGCAATTACTTTCTACCTATGAGACACTGACCATGTTACTTAAACTTTATGTGCCTCAGTTTCCCGTCTGCAAAGTAGCAATAAGATTACTTACCTTTCTTATTGTGTCTTTAATGTTATTGTGATATTTGAGTTGTTCATTAGATAATTGTTGCCTTCCTCTCACAAATGGCATCACCAGTACCAAATAACCAGCTCCTCAGAAGCTTCTATAGTGGACGTGGCAAAAGAAGTGACTGCCAATTCTTCTGTTATCTATAGGTCAGGTTAACTGTTTCCGCATTGCCCGGAGATGAGCAGTGGTTACTGTCTCCAACAAGTACATTCCTGCTAAGCATTAACCTCCTGCAAAGGGAAGGTTACCCAAGTAGATGCTACACATAAATGAGTCATCAATCCTGCAAAACCTTTGTAACTCACTCTCAATACCCCCTTTTTAAAGTTATATAAACTTCAGATAAGATGTTTCTGGGTGATCTCTTGGAATCTGTCCTATATATTCAAAAGGCATTTGGGATGAGCCTTGTCATCTCACCCCACCAACCTAAAACTAATGATAATGGAGAATGATAACAGCTCATGGAAGAATTTATCTCTTCTAAATGTCGCAATAGAGAAAGAAAATAAATAATTACTGCTTCTGTTTCCTATCTTCTTTGGTTTAACACTCACATGCGTCTTTTAGAATTCTAGATATAATTAAACCCCAAACTGAGCCCTAATAAATAGAGTTCCTAACTGTAGGTACAGTCTGTCACTATCCAATAGATTTTTCTGCAATGTTGGAATGTTCTAATACCTGTGCTGTCCAATATGGTAGCCGCCATATGTGACTGTTGACATGTGAAATGTAGCAACTGCAATTAAGAACTAAATTTTAATTTTTTAATATTTACATAGCCACATGTGGCTGGAGTCTACTGTACTAGGCAGGCCAGGTTAGGGATGTAGATTGGGTTTATTTTCATATACATGATTGAAAACCTAAAGCAAATACAGGTGACACTGAGAGAGAATCCATATATTGCTTCTACTTTTATTTATTAAATAGTCTCCCAAGTAGCTAGCCCTCAAGGTTTAAAAAATGTAGTTTTTATTCAGTACAATTGCCATATTTCTAATCATCAATATCCCAGTAGGGTATCATTGCACATTTTTGTTGTATTTGTCATGAATATTTCAAAGCCAAGCTTATTAGAATTGTTTTAGTATAGTCACTTCCAAAGGAAAATGTTGGCTGATGAGAGCAACTTATCTTTAAACCACTGTGAACAAGTGACCAAATTGGAAAAAGGTTGTATATTCTTACTCTTCCTCCATTTCCTGACACACCACAACTACCATCGTCTTTTCCTACACTGTAACTCACTATCTCAATATTTTATTAAGCTAACACATATATAGTACTTACAAGATAAGACACTATTCTAAAACAAATGCCTTGTCTACCCATATTCATGTTGGGAGAGAAAGCACACAAGAATGCACTGTAATCTTTACTCATATGTAAAAATGTATTTTTGCTACAACTGAGGAAACAACTTTTATGGTGATGCCTGTGAGCGGGAGCATTAGCCTCAATGCCACCTGCAATGCAGGTAAAGCAAGGTACAACCTAACGTGACCAGGAGATGAGAGGAGTGGCACAGCAGCCAGCTGGCACCAAGGGAAGACAGCGAATTATCTGAAGTGTACAGGAAAATATAATGGAGTGTGCTCGAGGCAGTAAATAATTTCACCTAAACAGTTACATGGTGCTGAGGGGTCAGTTCGTGAGTAGCAGGTTTACTACAGGTGCTTCTGTAAACATTTTGAAACCCTGCTGTGCAGTTGTAGAGTTGTGATTATTGATGTGTGGTATTGGAGTACTTTAATATTTTGATCTCTTGAGCATATCCACCAAAATTTTAGTATGTAAAAATAAAAGTTAAAAAAGATCAATGCAAACCATTGCTCTATAATGTTTGTATTTTCCCCTAAAGGGTCATTCTATGCCATTTTCTGAGCCTAACTCACTATTTTCATCCTTCCTTCTAAAATTCACATTCTTAGCTATCCCAGTTAATTCCCAGAACTGTATCTCTCCCAAAGAAAACAGCCAGCAGCTGACCAATTTCTCAGTCATGCTGTGCAAAAATTCATTTTGGAGGCTCCCTTAGTAGCAAGCAAAGGTACTGTGTATCCCTCCTGTATTAGTCCATTCTCACATTGCTATAAATAAATACCTGAGACTGGGTAATTTACAAAGGAAAGATGTTTAATTGGATTATGGTTCCACAGGCTGTACAGGAAGCCTTGCAGTATTAGCTTCTGGTGAGGTCTCAGGGAACTTACAATCATGGCAGAAGATGAAGGGAGAGCAAGCACATCACATGGCTGGAGCAGGAGAAAGGTGCGGGGAGATGCTACATACTTTTGAACAGTGAGATCTCATGATAACTCACTCACTATCACAAGAACAGCACCAAGGGGATAGTGTTACACCATTCGTGAGAACTCTCCCCCATGATCCAATCACTTCCCATCAGGCTCCACCTCCAACACTGGGGATTATAATTAAACATGAGATTTGGGCAGGGACACAGATTCAAACCATATCACCTACAATAACTCTTACCATGTTGTTGTCAAAACCAAAGGAGCCAGTAGGGTCTGGGAACACCTCCAAATATTATACCATTTCCCCATGAAGAGATATTGGCCAAGAAGCCAGAAAGGAAGGATATCCTAAATGTCTCTGTAGATATTAAGATAATTGGGTGTATTATTCCATAATAGGGAATAATGAAGGCTAGAGGATAAACTTGTCCACATAGATTTCCCCCTAATGGCCTTTTTTCCCCACATAGGAGGGGAACCCATCATCACAGAACTATGCAGAAGGGAGTTTAAGGAGTATTTCTCAGGCATTGCATAAGAGGCTGTGAGGATAGCAGAGTCTAAGGGCCACTCTGGTGCCTTCCCATTTGCCCTAGTTATTAAATTTCACTTTTTAGTTCCAAACTCATTCAGGACTACTACTCTACTTCACAATGCTAGTGCTGGGACTCAGAAAACCACCGTTTCTGTTTTGCTGGCTGGTCCTGCTAGATTCTGCCAGTAGGGGCACTGGGGAGGACTGCAAGGCTGGAGAAGGAGAGAGAACATGTTCTTTTCTGTGTGTTCCTGGTTTTCTGTGGTCTTCCTGTTACTGTGAGTACCACCTCAGGAATGTTCTTCACCCCAGCAGCAACAGTTTCTAGTAACCGAATTGGTGTTTGCTTTTTCCAACACATAGATCCAGCTTCATTATGGCTCCCCTTAAAACCTCCAGACATCATTACCAACCAAACCATACCCTCTCCTTGGAGATCTGGGACCCCACAGGGTCTTACCTTCAAGTTTAGAAGTTTTCATAGTTCCAGCCTTTTACCTGTGTGTTCTTTCAGCCCCAAGGGTGGTAGCAGAGCTGCATCCTGCAGTAGCCATCTCCATAGCACCCAACTTTTCACCACTTTAGTTACGTAGTAACAACTTTATACCTACTTAATCATTCTTTTTTTGTAGTTTGTTTTTTGAGACAGGGTCTCTCTCTCTCTCTCTCTCTCTCTCTCTCTCTCACCCTCACCACACACACACACACACACACACACACACACACACACACAGGCTGGAGAATACAGTGGTGCAATCAGAGCTCACTGCCACATGGAACTGCTAAGCTCAACAGATCCTCCCATCTCAGCCTCTGGAGTAACTAGGACTGCAAGTACATGCCACCATGAGCAGCTAAAGTTTTTTTAACTTTTTGCAGAGACAGGGTCTTACTCTGATGCCCAGATCCATTCTTTATATTAAATTCTCTCTGTTCAAATAACAAGTGTGGTTTCTGTCTCCTGCTTGGACAGAGATTGATGTACCTCTGGAATGGTCATTTCAGTGAACAAATAGATACATGGGATGTACCAAAGGTTAGTAACTCATTTTTTTGAGCTGGGTGCTTCTGCTAAGCCATGTGGTACTTGTGAGTCACAAGCAGTGGCCGTGGCTTAAGAATGCCACTGTGAAATTCAGTCACACCACCTTTAAGAAGGCTTTCAAGTCATACAATATTTGAATTGTTTACTTACCTGTCTACTGGACTGCAAGCTCTGTGAGGTGAGTGATGATGTCCTGTTGATAGTTTTATCTTCAGTTCCAATGTGAAATTGTTTCATACATAAATGAGTGAATGAAAAATTAATAAAGAACTTAGTGTAGTTTTAGATGATAGCAAATTTAACCACATGTTCAAGGACCTCCTTCTGCAACAAAAGTTTAAAACTCAGGCTAAAATGGAAACAAATCCCTTTATAAATTTAAGGGTGAACTTTCCACATTCCTTTTTTAATGTCTCCACAATTTCTTCCCTCCCTCAGTTTCCAGACACCATTGTGAGCTCTTTAGGCCCTTGGTTCTTTCAGCATTTTTAATTACCTTAAAACATCATTCAACTGTAGCAGTCTTGGCAATCTTATTATCTCGAAGGGACAAGGAGCAAAGATTAGTAGATTAGTTGTTTTATCATTTAAGTAATGAGAATTTTACACTTCTCTAAAGAGATGTATGAGAGTAATTAGTCTAAGCAGGAGTTTCCAGCATGAGTGTTATTAGGTGTAATAATTAACCCTAGCAGGGTGAGTTACTGCCTAGTAACTTAACAATCATTGAGAAAGGCATAAAATTTCAGTTTTAGGCATTTGGAAATATTTATAAATATGCATTACTAATAAGCATTTAATAAATCACTAAATTTAATTATAAAAGCATCAATATAAAACAAAGTATTGGCAAGTTTCATGCATCTTGTTATTAGCTTATTTTTTGTGTTCTTATAATACAATTACTTGTCAAAGAAATGAGAGGGCAGCATCATCCACTAGCAGGGCACTGATGTTAGAGTTAGATCTCAGCTCTGCCGTGTACTAGCTCTGTGACTTTGTGACTCATTTGACCTTCTAAACCTCAGGTTTCTTCAGCTTCAAAACAGGTGGTAAAAATTGATACTAAGGCCTCTCTCAACTCTGGCTATCTATAACTATATAAGACACAAACATTACTTAAATTAAGTAGCTAGAATTAGTACCTAGGCCACCCAGGCTATGACTGACTCCTTTGTCCCTAAAGAGAAAACGAAATTAACAGCAAAATGCCTACTCTGTACTACAATTTTCATATATATGATCTCATTTATATTTCTTTAAGAATGGTATCCTTACTGTATAGATAAGGATGCTCAAGAAATTTGAGGAACTTTTATAGTAGGTAAGAGTTTGAATGAAATAGAATAGGTTCAAATACCAGTTCTATTACTTACCATTAACATCTGTAAGTGAGAATAACCATAGTTTCTACCTTAGAATTATGTAAAAAATAATAAATTAGATTTTACATGCAAAATTCTTAGCAAAATATCTAGCTAAGAATGAACATTCTACAAATGTTAACTTTTAGTAACAAAAGTCATAACAAAATTTAGTACTAATAAATTATTACTACTATTGTAATAATTTTAAATGTCATAACTACAAAATGCCAGTCAGGTTTTGAATCTAGGTGATTTTGACGATAAACGCCATATAGATTCAGTAATATCAACTTGATAAACTATGAGAACTCAGAAATGTTTGGTTTTTTTAAAAAATTACTATGCAGCTCTTTCTCCCCTGTTAGCTCCCAACTAATACCTTATGCCTCAATACACTAAGAGACATTTGATTTATCAGTTATAAAATACAAGCTAATGTTTCCATGTTACTTCATATTCCATAAGGTCAGATTCTATGCTAAATGAACTATTTCCCAGACATAATAAAGTTAGCACATTAAAAAAGATTTTTGAGGAAATTAATGTAAGTCTAAAACATAACTAAAATTTAATTTCAGTTCTTTTGTTTCACAAAACCCTTGGTAACACCATAGACATGATAGGACTTAATTAACTGGAAGGAGAAGAATCTATTGAGTTCCTGCTGAGTGTTAGGCATTGTGCTATCACTTTTAGCCAATGTCCAAATCACTTGTTTTAGCCTTTCTCATTTTGAATTCCTCATATGAGCCATAAAATACAAAAAAATTCTTTGAGTGATTATTTTAGCCATCTTTCCAAAGGTGGTATGTAATTAGTACTACAGCATATTTTATTCTCTAAAGATAGAGGTATCTATAGATCCCACCAAACTAGCTTTTCTTTCAAAGTGACATTGGCATTCCTCCATTGAGAGAGATGGTGTTTATGTTCCCTCCATTTGAATCTGGGTGGCTCTGTGTCTAAAGCAGAAGTGACACTATGTGACTCCCAAGGCTAATTCATTAAAAAATTCTTCAACATTCTCCAGTTCACTTTCTGGTTTTCACGGAAGCTTGCCCTTGGAACTCAACCACCATGCTGTGAGAGAGCCAAGCAGCCTTGTGAAAAGATAATGTGTAGGTATCTGGCCCCGGCCCCAGCTGAGATCCCAGTCAATAGTGAGTATCAAGTGCCAGACATGTGAGGCTTTAAGATTATTCCATTCTCCACCCTTTGAGCCACCCTACCTGACTGAGTGGAGCAGAAGCAAGCCGTTTCTACTGAGCACTAGCCAAATGCAAACTCATGGAGGAAATACATGTCTTAATCCACTAAGTTTTCAAATGGTTTGTTATATAGCAAAGGTAAGCAAAAAGAGTGTCATTCAAGATGCATTGTACTATATACAATGGTGACCTTAAGGCATTAGAGTTTACTTTTTATTTAAAACCACTTGATTATACCTTGGACAAATAATGATTGTGATTAAACACATTATTTTCTTCTGTAGCAGTCTTATTCTTTGTATAATCAAATAGATATAGATATAAAAGTATAAACTAATACTATATGAGAGGAAAACAAATTCTGAGATTATTAGGATTTAAAAACAGAAAATTGATTTGTTTTAATATTAGAGACTCATAATTTCATCATCTTCTAGAGTAAGAATAGAACAATGTGATACATGCAAGCTATCAGGAATTTAATGAATGATTCTTAAGGTTTACGTGATACTTGATGTGGACAGAGTCCAATTAGAAATGTGCTTTGCCTCTAACCTAATATAATTTTATTTCTGACACTGCCCTATGAATTTTTAATAAACCAGCACTTTTTCACATATGTCCACTTGTTTGTTCTCATAAAAAGAATAGACTTAATATGAAATTTTTTCCTTATTTTTTCTCTTTCTTTCCATGTTTCATAGCATCAACCATAGGCAAACTTCTTCACCTCTCTCCAACATCTATACTTCATTTTTCTACACCCTATCCTTCTTGGTTCTGTTCTTTACATTTTAGTGCATCTCCCAAGTTTTGCAATTGTACTGTTCCCATGAGCTGTTTACATATGTCCAAAAGATTTTCAACCTAGGTCTGCCTTCCAAGTCTTACCAATGTTCTAGAATATTCCCTTTGCAGTATCTGGGATGTTTATGCTTTGTAGAGCTTCAGGGAGACTTAAGACACATAAGGGATTCATTTTGCTCTCTGGAGGGGCTAGGACTAAGAATTATAAAGTCGATTAATGGATAAACAAAAGAAAGCTAAGGCCATCATATCTACTAATAGTAGTCACTTGACACACACTTCTTATTTCTCTTCATATGCCAATCACAAACATCACTAACCAATTATTATAGTATTTCTTGCTAAGCCCTGACCTCCCCAAGCACTTTTCTTAAAACAGCACTCAGACAGCCATGACCAACTACCTGGACAGAGAAGAGAGGGAAAAACCTTTTTGACATTCCAAATAGATAGTAACTAACAAGCTATTAGTCATATCTCCTGGGATGGGGCTACTGTGAAGAGTTTTTGCTTTTTTGGTCCAAGATCTTTCCTTGCTATTACCCAGTTTTCAAGTGCTGATGGGTTTCCCAGGATTCCTGGCATTTATTAAAACTGAATGTCCCTCTTTCATGTTTTTTGCAGATAAAATCTGTGTAACTTCTACCATATGCAACAATGAGCTGAATTCTGACAATGTAATGCCAACCAAGCAGCCAGTTACATAACACTTAGATTTCTTTGGTGTTCTTTATTGCTAGGTGACAATATTGCACAATATATTACAAGCAGAAAGAGAAAGGGAGAAAGAAAGTCAATTGTGATAATAAAACATAAAGAAAAAACAAGAGGATCATACATTACCAGTTGAGCATTAGGCTGCCTCTTCGGAGGCAGGGGGAAAGAGTTTTAGAATCATCGTGCATTATTGCTTCTCCATCAAGAGAGGTTTCGATTTTGGAATGATACAGCCAACCTCATAAAAATAGGAAAATAGTTATTTCTTATCAATAGCCTTATCTTGCTTTTTTAATTGTTTCTGGCCCCCCGCATGCTTAGAGTCCTCCTTCTATTACAGTCCATCAAGCCGCCATGGTTGGATCATTTTTTAAAAAAAAAAAGGAGAGGGAAAGAGAAAGGAGATTAGCATTTCATTTCTGTAACTAAGTATGAGCCAATAAAATGACATTTTCATACACATTTTAAGAGTTAACCATAGTAACTTAAGGAACCATAGTTAGAATCCTCTGGCATCTTAACAGAATCTGGGTGACAAAAGAGTACTGTGATGATTAAGGAGTTTATTGGTCTTTAAAGAGAAAAATGCTCTCTGAATACTGATTCTGATTGTTTCTGATTAAGGCTCTCCCTTAAATATGTCTCGAGAAAAAAATGTTCCTATGAGGCTTTTATTATTCTCCATGATTTTATTTCTGTATATCTTTAATCAATTTCATTAAACAGAATATTCTCATTCTCATAGGGATTGCTGTCCAAAATACAATTTACAATCCCTTTCAGAGAGCTGGTTGTTCTTAATGACCTTCAATGGACAAATCTGCCATCCCCTTCAGTAAGCAGATGTGTGGCTACTTTTGGTTTGGATGTTTCAAATCAGGTAGAATTGCCTGGCATTCTCCATCCCCAGTGTCTGATTAAAGTTACTATATGGACGGGAAAGAGAATTTATAGTGCGAGCAATATCATCAAGAGTTAATCTATCATCCCCTAGAAACAATTGGCTCTGAATAATTGATCAGTACCAGACCTGGAAAACACAGGAAGTTGTGTCAGATTGGCGATTCTGAGAGTAAATGATCTACTTTCTGTAAGGCATCTCCTGCATAGATGCCAGTTCTGTCAGTTGTGAAGTAAGCAGTTTCATCTTCCCTAATTAATTTGGGAACAAAAGGTAGACGACACATCCCAAATGGTAATAGTCTAAACAAACTCAGCAGCTGCTTTTGTTTACAGGCTCTGTACACAAAGTCCGATGGAAAGATTTTTAAAAGAGCAGTAAATGGCAATTCACATGGATAATGAACTGGATTAATGTAGCAATTAAAGTTTATTAAAATGAAGTATTACCCCTAGACAGAACCTGGCAATGATGTAAAAGCTGAGGACTTGCTTTCAAAAATTGAGGTTTAGCAAAGGAAATTTAAATTCCCAAGAGGTTATAAAGTCCATTGTGAATATGAATAACCATGTTGAGACAGTTGAACTTTAAGAAGTAATCTTAGATGAGTGAAGGATTTAGAACAAGAATAATTACATATTTCTCATCTAGAAGACAGGCTTTCTTTAGACAAAGGGTGCCAAGTTTTCTGCTGATAAAAGAATCTCTAGGGGCTAACGTTTTGTTCTTATCCTATCATGAGAAAGACATTCGTGAACTCTAAGGACCTCACCTGAATGCAAAAACCAAAGAAAAATGGTAATGAAACAGGGAAGGCAGATGATGTAGAAAATATTTTACAAATGTAAAAAGAGGCATTGGGAGGTGAAGGAAGGCTTCCAGAAAAGTTAATGAACCCCATTCGTAGGAAGTATCTGACATCATTAGATCTTAACTAAATCCCATTATAGAGATTATACCCAAAGCAAAATGTAAGAAGGTCCCTGAGTTGTTTTTCCTGTTACTTATTAGTTTATATTTCAGGGGTGAGAGAAAGGTACTCCAGAGGGAACGACATATAAAGCTCCTCAAGTTGCACTATTAAAATTTGTCAGCATTTTATTATGAAATTTTCCTCTCTGCTAGAGTTTAGGTTATTGTATCTGGTTTGTTCTCAGAGGTATTCAAACATGAAGCTATTTTATTTTTCTCTAATCAGTGTCCCCGCTATTACTGTGTTGAATCCCTCTTCCTGGCTTGGTGGTAGATTTCCCAATAATACCTTATGCATTTTAGGTTCAATTTAAAACTTGACTGATTCAAATATTCCCTGACTTGGCTAGACCTGTGGTTTGAGGGACCTGACTGGGTGAAGGGACATGGTCTAGTTCTAAATTCCTCCCTGTTCACCTCTACCTTGAAGTACTGAAAATATTTTGGTCTGCTTCTGGAATACCTCTTTCACGCCTTTTTATAGGATTTTGGAAGTTTTCAAATCTAGCTGCTCATTAGTACCAGCAGAGATCTTAAAAAAATATATCCATACCACGGCTCCTTTCTGGTCTCATGCAAAATTTTTAAAATGAGGAAAAAATAGAGCATGTGTCCATTATTTCACAAGCTACTGATATTGTCCTCTATGTTCACACTGACTGATGATAGGGTTCAGGATGCACTACCCTACAATTTGGCACCTTGGTATATGAGAAAACAGCAGAGACAGGAAGAGCTCGTTGACCATTTCCTGATGTTCTTCCCTGTTGTAGACCATAAAAGAATTATCTGACCTTCCTCTAAAGTACATTGTAAAACCTCCATTCCAGAGGGATCCTCCCTATACCTGAAGGAAAGGAATTAATATACAGACGTGCTAAAAAGCATCTGAAAACAAAAATACACATTACCAAGTTCTTCCCAGTTTATTATCATTAAGTCGTAATCTTCTGTCTTCCAATCATACTCTGCATGACTATAAAAAATACATAGCCTTCCTTGTTTTGGGGGGTCTTCAATTGTGAAGGCTTCCATATGACATAAAATTTACATGAAATGAATTTTTTATGTTTTTCTCTTGTTTCTCTTGCCATGAACCTCGTGACAGGTGAAAAAAGGAAATCTTTCCTCTCCTGCACTGGCTATTGATGTCCTCTAGGTGGCAGGCAACCCAATGGCATGACTGGGGAAGGTGTATATATGGAAAAAGTCTCTTCAGCTGACCTCCCCCCTGTATGGAGAGAAGTGGAAGAGTTAACTCCAACCTAACCTCTTCCAAACCTCCTAATTCCCTCTCTTGATACCGCTAGAGTGAAATCATCAGCCTTTGGCTGTTGGGGACTTCTTGCCCCAAGGTCAGCTCTCTTCAATAGGCTATTGGCAAAAAGGCTCTTTTCCAGGTACCCTATATACACACAAAATGGTGAGAGAGTGAGCAGATTGCCCCGGTGATACCCTTTCTCCCTGCCTGCCAACTTTCTCCAAGTCTTTTTTTTTTTTTTTCTATTCAAATGGAAACAGGCATATCAGCAGAGCTCTACATAAGCAGATGAACCATTGATGTGATATCATGCTCTGCCTTTGAAGCACTGCAGTCTTTACAATTGATTTAGTCAATGCCATCTTCAGTTGGTTGGAAGTGGAGTTGGGAGTTTATGCCATTCTCATTCCAAGCCATAAAATCTTCACTAGACATTAATGGACATTAAAAGAGAGAGAGAGAGAGAGAGAAAAGGGAGACAGCAGGGATGCTTAGGTTAGCAATCCAACCTTGGAAGCCAACTCCAGCCACAGCCTTGCCAGGTTACAGTCTGAGGGGCTTGGCATTTCTCTACCCTTTGCCTTAAGCAATTGCGTTCTCTTGTGTTGAATGAATGCATGGCCTCAAACAATATTTCTCAAGTATAGAAACAATAATTAGCTTAGGCATAACACAAAAGTAGAAAAAACTGGCTACCTACATAATTACAGAACACCTGATAAAGTAGGGCATGGTTCCACTCAGAGATGTACAGGTAGTGTAATGGGTATGTCCTTCGGGGGAACTTTGGTATGTATGAGAATGTTTAAAACTTCACAAAGCTATTAGTCAAGTATAATGTCACAGTGACAGGTTCATCTGCATTTGTTTAAAATAAAATTTCAATAAGGTAACTATGAGAAGTTTCATTTACAGTGGTAGAAAAATTTTACCTGTGTAGCTTGGCACTCGATTCTTAAAATGTGTCTTTAAATACAGACCTAGAAAGGATTTCCAACTAACATTTCCTCAGGGAAACAGCAATGCTTTTAACTCACACAGCCATTTACAAATATGTGATGAGAAGGTCTTCCATGAGACTTCTATGAGAAGTGGACAGTTTCGCTATAGGGATGGCAGATATAAAAAATCAAAATTCTAAATTTAAGAAATGGGTATAAAAACTATAGTTAGAATTTCACAAATTAGAATATTTTCTTTTTTTAAAAGTCGGTGAGAGCACTTCTGCTCTCCTTAATGGCAGTCTAGACCAACCATGCCACCAAGAACAACTGAAATACATGGTGAAAATATTTTTAAATTATTGGCAAAATGAGAATAGCAAAGTAGACAAAAATGACAGTAGCAAGGTTAAAGAAAAGAAGGAAATATGGAGAAGGAAGATGGTGCTATCAGTTCTATGGGAAGTAGCAGAGAGACTGAAAAACAAAGAAGTACTTATAATGGTCAAAGGTGGTATGCAGTAAATTTGGAGTCCCGGTCCAGCAGGTAGAAAGGATCCTGGTAAATTTTTCAGGATTTAGGTTTAGACCAGAAGGGCTTTACCTCAGAGTAAGAAAAAAATAATAAATTTCTGTTGTGACTGAAACCTGGTTTTGAATCATCTCAAAGCCCTGAGATTATATTAAGTGACCCAAGTTTATACCTACCCCTAGTTACCTGACCAAAGAAAATGTATATCCTATGTAGAGAAAGATGATTGATATGGTTTGGCTCTGTATTCCCACCCAAATCTCATCTCAAATTGTAATCCTCACATGTCAAGGGAAGAGCCTGGTGAGAGTTGACTGGATCATGGGGTTTCCCCCATGCTGTTCTTGTGAGAGCGAGTCAGTTCTCATTAGGGCTGATGATTTTAAAAGTGTTTGGCAGTTGCTTTTTTGCTTGCTCACTCTCTCTCTCCCATACCGCCATATGAAGAAGGTGCCTGCTTCCCCTTCCCCTTCCACCATGATTGTAAGTTTCCTAAGGCCTCCCTAGACATGAAGAACTATGAGACAATTAAACCTCTTTATGTATAAATTACCCCATCTCAGGTAGTATCTTCATAGAGGTGTGAAAACAGACTAATATAATGGTGTCACCCAAAACCTCAAATGTGTTTATATGTTTTCATGGAAAATGAATAGTACTTTATCAAATATCAAATTACACAGAGATAAGATATAGTAAATAAAATCTAGGAGAAATAATAAATAGCAGTAATACATCAGAAACTCCAAATTTTAGAGTTACTATGCATCATTTTAAAACAACTATCCTTAATTTATTCAAGGAAATGAGAGAGAAAAATTGAGATAGCAATTTTTTTCTGGGATAGCAAACCAGAGATGATTAGAAAATATTCATTGGAAATTTTTAAACTAAAAAAATGCAGTAACTAAAATTAAAAACACAATGGGTGGATTTAAAAGGATATTAGACATGGCTGAATAGAGATTTAATGAACTAGAATATGGGTCAGATGTAAATATCCTGAATGAACCACAGAGAAATTGATGAATAAAAATGCAAAAAAAAAAAAAGCATAGAAATACAGGGGATATAGTGAGGTCAAACATAAAGGTAATTAGAGATCCAGATAGAGAAGAGAGAATGAGCATAGCAGTATTTGAATATTGTGGTATTGACAATTTTCCAAACTGACAAAAGCCACCAAATCACAAATTCAAGAAGCATTTCTATCCCCAAGCAGTATCAACACAAGCAAATTAAACACATCAAGGCATATCATGGTAAAACTGCTGAAACAAAAATAGAAAAAACTTTTAAGTAGCCATGGAAACAAATATAAATGACCATCAAAGAAGTAACAATCCCGTTCCTCAGAAGTCATATGAAAGATATACTGTCAGCAAAATATATCTTATGCACAAGGCTATTCATTATGGCATTATTTGTGATAAACAATTGGAAGAAACCCATAAACATCTATCGATAGAAGACTAGTTGAATAAGCATGGTATCTGCACAAAATGCTGCTGTGGGACATTCAGACATGGTATGCTTCCTGATACGATATAACATGAAGTACACACAACCCCTGTGACATATTATTGCCAAACGTAGTTGAATCTGAAGCTTATTAGAGCTAACTTCCAATTTCTAGGAAATATGGGGCTAAAGGAACAAATTAAATGACACTCCAAGGAAACAGATAAATCCAAATTATAGGACAATATCCAGGAAAATAAACCTAGTTCTTCGATAAGACAACAGCATGAAACAAAAGAGGTGATGGGAGGAAATTAAAACTATAACAACCAAATTATATGTGGGATTTTTCCCCCTAATTGGAATAAATTAATTGTAGAAAGCTCACATTTGAGAAAATCAGGTAAATCTGGATAATGACTAGGTAATAATTACACAAACAAAAATTTTGTTGATTATGTTTTGTTAGATGTGACAAGGGCACCATGGTTAAACAAGAATATGGCCTGTTTTTAGAAATGCATTCAAAATATTTAAGTGTAAAAAAATATGAGATTTGGGCTTTGCAGAAAAAAAAAACTACAGAAGAGGAAAGATGAAGCAAATGAGGCACAAATTTTATCTTTATTGTTGTTGAATTTGGATTATGGATATATGGTGTTTCATTACATTCTTATTTAGTGTATGTTTGAAAGTTTCACAGCAGGTTTTCTTAAGTGAATAGGTGTCCCAGAAATAGAACCTCAGAAATAGAGTATCTGTCCTTGAGATATGCAATGTGGATTCCTGTTTGAAATCACCTGTTTCCTCTGTCACCTGTTTTTCTTCTGTTAAATATATATATTTAAGCAGAGTAGACAAAAGGAAACAGGTGATTAGGCTGCTCTCTCTCTCTCTCCATATATATATATATGCTTGTGTATATATATGTGTGTGTGTGTGTGTGTGTGTGTGTGTGTGTGTGTGTATAAAATGCCTTTCAGTGTACCTGTTTTAGCTACTCTGAAAGAAAACTATATCTTCGAAGTCAACTCCTTGGATTCGCCAATGTGAAGTTTGCCCATTCCATATAGTTTATACATTGAGGACACATTTTCTGAACATACCCTCCATCTTTGAATATAATCTGCCTAACTGGTTGCACATGATGTGGTAATAGACCAATTAACAAAATCTTCATTTTCTTCACACAGTTTTGATTCTAACAACAATCCCATGGTAAAGGCACCAATATCCCCATTTTACTAAGGAAGAAACAATAGTTCAGCAAGATTAAATGACTTGTCCAAAGTAATGACCTGAGATTTTTGTGACTAAAATCAGTTTTCTATCTCCACTCCCACCACCAATACCCCAACAAATGCATCCTCTAAGCTTACGGTCATAGTTGAAATGGAAGTTGAAGCAGAATTTGGGTTTGTAGTTTCCAGCATTATATATAGGTCTGTGATAAGAAGCTGATAATTCTAAGCTAGTTGAAGGCTGACTTTTGCAACATGGCTGGAAGTACCAATTAAAATAAAATGTCATCATGGTCTGGTACAGGGAAGGTTCAAAGAACTGTGTTGAACAAATTAACTTCTTCTGAATTCATATGAATCTTCCTCATAAAAATATACTGTGTGATTTTGTAATTTAATTTTTAAGAAACTGTATACTATGGGAGAGTGTTACCCCTTCCCTTTTATCTCAGCTTGGGCCATTCTGTATGTTCATCTCATCACTGGTCCTGGATCAGACTTGAATCTCCAGTGTGATCCATGAACATATGAATTACCATCCTGGATAAATAGCCACATCCAATTTCCAGGAGCAGAGAGAATGGCAACAATGATTCTGTGGTTTAAATAAACATAGCAACAGTAGTGCCAACACAATCTATTCCCGTGGTGAAAGTAATTTAGCATCCCTGTTCAGACATCTCCTGCTTGCCATCAATTACCAGATCAGCAAGAATCACACATTCCAACTGGGCCACCTGGATAATTGTAGAACACATCTATGCTTGTTTAACCTAGTGAATCTACTCAGAGAGAAAGGGCTGAAATGTTCCACTGCAGCAAAATAAGCTTGCTTCTGTTTTTCTTTAGCAGCTCAATTCTGATGCAGTGAAGCCAGGAATAAGTGGCATTTTTGTTTTACTTAAAATGAAGGAGAACACTCTTCACATCAGTGAACTGTTATGCTACACTAACAATAGCTTCTACTGCAGGATAAAAAACTAAAATATTGTTTATCAATATGGTAATCATGACAAGCAGTTAACATTTATTAAATGCTTACTGCATGTACATTATCTCATGCCTCACAGTAATCTTATCAAGTAGATTTCCATTATTTTCATTTTTATAGACCTAGAAACTGAGGCTTAAGAAGGTGAAGTAGTTCACTTAAGCAGCTAAGTGGCAGAGTCTGACTTCAAATACAGATGATCGTTCAACTCAAGAACCTGAGTGCTAAATAAATATGTTATACAGACCCTATATGTAGTGTTTAAGGAAGACTTGTCTATATCATTCATTTAGGATGCTCCAAGTAACAGGATCCAATTATCTCACAAGGAATCAGGTGCCAAGCAGATCCAAGCTCATTCAGAGGCTGCACCATGTCAGCAGGGACCCAGGATCCATCCATCTTTTTGCTCTGTCATTATGGGTCAATTTCCAAGGGAGTTGCCAGATGACTGCTGCAGCTGGGACTTTCCTTTAACAGCGTCTAACAGAGGTATGGGGAGGGTTTTCCCACTAACTTCTTTTTTACAGAAAGGAACACCTGTTCCAAAAATCTCTCAGAAAGTTCTTTTGCTAAATGGCCAGGGTGTAGTCACAGCCCATACTTAAGCCAATGAACGTTGCTGATCATGACTTTGCCATGATTGTCTTAGACTTATCAAATTTTCTCATCCCCAGGCTAGGGAGAGGCCCCATGAAGCACATGGTTTCCTAATACCAGAAGAAAATGGAAACCTTTTAAGGTGACAGTCCACAGTGGCAGGAGACAGAAAGAGACTTTAGGTATTCGGCAATAGTTTATCACCTTTTACTTCTTTGGCTGCATGATGCTCAGACATGCCATTCATGTCTATATCTCACATGACACTCATTTTTTTCCTTTCCTGAAGGGAGCATCTGGCTCCAAGTTCTGGACAACTGGGTGATGTAGAGTTTTCTTCATTTATACCCTACATACAACCCTATGGATATATAACAAGTAATCTACCCATTACATACAAATATATACTGGGAGAAACAGAAGAAGCTAATACCAAAATTTTTGTTTCCCACTCACTATTTGTCCTCTGACCTTAGAATCCTGACCTCCTCCCTCTCCATTGGTTTAATGTCCTGTTCCTTAAGACCTTTAAAATATGTGGCCTTTGTTGAGAAAGTGCCCATCTTTATTCATTCTTCACAGACAGACCTGCCCCTCTTTCATTCGGGAGTAATTAACAATGGGGTATCTGCAGGAGGCTCAAGGCACCAAACTGCTTAATTTTATCCTCTGCTAAGTCTCTGTTTCCCTGCTGCTTCATAAACTAGCTTTAGCTTGGGAGGCAGTTAACACCCCAAGGCTTTTTCAACACTGCAAGTCTTCAAATTAAAAGATTTTCAGTCAACAGTTTTCAGCCTCTGGGTATAAAATACCTCTCTTAGCAGTTTGTTTTCTTTCACTTTGTTCTCACAAGGGCCACATTCAGAGGATGTGTCTCTTGCAGAACCTTATGAAGGACTCTATAAACAGCAACAAATCCCTCATACACTGAATTTTTCCTCTCATTTCCTCTTAACCAGAGCCAAATCAGAATGTAATCTGCATCACAAGAAATGAGCGGCAATTGAACCAAATACCTGCATAACATATCTCCAGCTTCTCATCCTGGAGTGGTCCAGTTGCCACTGTCTTCCATTCTATCTACTGCCTTTACAAGTTCAATGTTTTATAGTCTGTTCCTTACAGCGTTCTGGAACAAAACTGTATCCTAAGATACTATAAGCTTTAAGTAGCAGGATATCTAACTTAAAGTAGTTTAAATTACATAGGGCTTATTTCTGTATTTAAGTCCAATGGTAAGGTATTTCAAAGGTTATTTTAATCATTAGCAATGTCATCAAGAACCTGTATTTCTTCTCTCTTTCTTCTTTGTCATCCTCAGTGTATTGACTACTCTGCCTATGCTAAGATATGGCTTTCTAGCTCTGGACACTGTCTCCCCGTACAGCTGCATCAAGGGGCAAAGAAAAAAAAATTAGCAGTGGTTTGGTGCATTGCCTTTTTCAGTCAGAGTGAAAGAGTTTCCCTAAAGACCTGTCATGTTCTCTTACTGGCCTGTGTAACTTCTCATGCCAATGCCTGTCAAGTGATTGGCATTACAGTTAATGATTTGATCAAATCAACATTCATTCCCTTGAACTGGGGAAGGACCATGATACATAATATTTAAGAATCTTTTAGTTAAAAAGACAGTTGGGGAGAGGAGGTTATTTAGTAGGTAATCCCATTTTCTAATCCCCTAAACTCTTACTTTTGAACAGTGTTTCTCAAGAGCAGTCCATGTATAGTGCCAGTATTCTGATTAACATAAACGTATACCTGGACCCAACTCAGACCTAAATTAACAGACCCCCTACAGTAATATCCAGGAACTTGCATTTTGACAGTCTCCCCAAGTGATCCTTTATCACATTGCAGAAATCCTTGGAAACTCATCTGATTCAAATTGATATCCTCATGCCATCTCTAAAGAATATTTTTCTTGGCAGATGTTTAATGGAGTTGTTTAATTACTGTTATATTCAAAAACTGGTATATTTTTTTCTCTTTTCCTTTTTTTATTTTTATTTTTAGCAAAAGTCCTCTAGTTTCTTTATTGCTCCCTATAGCGGTAAGCACTTCTCTTTGTACACTCTAGGAACCCAATAAGTGTTGTTACAGGGTTGTGTTACTTCCTCTTCTGCTAATATTATTTCCAGGAAAAAGGAATAATAGGAAATATTATTAAAAACAGCAACAACAAATAAGATGGAAAAATAAAAGTGAGAAATCAGTTCTTATTTTAATGAAGAAATACTTTTCTCTGGGTCTCCCTTGATGGAAATTTAGGTAGAATCTAGACTGGGGATGAAATGGAGAAAATATTATCATAAAATCAGCAATTTTTCAATGTCAATCATTTGATATCTGCATAGAACATTTTTTTCTAAGAAAAGCTACTTGACTTACCACCCAGAGCTATGCAAGTTCTGTATCCATTGTGAATGATTGAATTTTATGTCAGGGAGCAGAATTATAAGAAGATATAATAATAAGTCCTAATATAATGCTTACCATGTGCTAGACACTGTGCAGGAATCTTATTTACATTAACTCATTTAATCCTTATGCCAATAATTTGAAGGCTGCATCCTCATTTACATCATGAGCCCAATTTTATAGACAAGGTAACTAAGGCAAAAAAGGTTAATGACTTTCTCATTGTTAATGGGATGGGCATTGGAATTAGAAGTCTGACTTCAGAGACTTTTGTTATAACCATGAAGCTATTAATGTGCTCAACTGACACCAGAAACTGTTGTCCTGTGAACCACAGATGGCTTGTGTTGAGTTCTTAAAATTGTGTAATTAGTCTGGAACAACTAACAATCAGTAGAATATATTTTAAAATTCTGAACTCTAGCCTTTATTGAAAAATCAGAATATTTATGCTGGCAGTACTAGTCCAGGGACGTCCCTGGCAGATGATAGCTGGATGTGAGTAGAGCTGTCACCTTCAGATGAGTCATGTCTTCTTCTGTTTGCCAGTTTACCTTGCTCTCTATTACTTTCCAACACTTAGACTAAAGCTTATACTATTGCTTTGATTATAGTAAATAAAAGAACCCACATCTCTATCTAAGAGAGTCAATATAATACAGTGGTTATGCCCATTGATTCAGGAGGTGACTGCTTAAATTTAAACTCCAAATCAAACATTTACTAGTTGTATGACCATGAGAAGATACTTAATCTCTCTATGCCTTAGTTACCTCACTTTAAAAATGGGAGTATTGATAAAATCCACTCAAAATTTTTTATGATTTATTAAATGGGTTAATATATGTAAAGTGATTGAAGCAATATCTGGCATGGAGTAAGTATCATGCACTTCTGATAGAAAAATAAAAGATGAACCACGAGAACCCTATGTGTGCTTCATGGAGAAGAAAGCATATCACTTTGGAAAACTGAAGAATCTTCCCATGTGATGTTCACTGTGTAAACAATATTCATGATCCTGGAAGAGGCAGATTGGGTCCAGGCCTGCTACATGACCCCAGCTTCATCTCTAAAAGCATGGAGCAGGGGATTTCTCCATCAGTCTCCTAGAATTTCCTTGTCGAGGAGGCATTATTTCAGTCCTCTTTTATATCTGTGAAGCTGAGGCTCAAAGAGTCCCGTGACTCCACCTAATGTAACACAGAACTGTGATGGCAGAACCAGGATTCATAGCCAGGTCAATCATTCCAAAACGCAAGGGTTCCTTATGCTTGGATCCTGAACTCATTTTTATATCAACAAGTACAGGTAGATTGATTTGTTTCAGGGGCAGAAGCTTAACTCTGTTTTCAGATGTCATACATTTATTCACAACTTTATCCAGAAGCTTGAAAGTTGTCTAGTTATGACAATTTTGACATGAGGTGCTGTAGAAAGGGATGCTGAGGAAGATTATGGCTCCTTGTTTTCACTCCCAGAATTCACATAAAATGGGTAAAAGGCATGTCTTTTAATGGCTCAGACATTACCATTCCTGGGTGGCATATTTTTTATTGTCTTTTTATCCCCAAGTCATCTCAATTAAAACATTATTGAAACAGGAGAGTTCTCTGACGCCTCTTGTGAGACATGAAACAAGGGTGTGGCTCAGTTATGTGGCCACCATGTGCTCAAATCCCTTATGAGAAGGGAAGTATGCAGGTGAGCAGGTGTGCTGGGTTGAGCACTGTTGGGTTCCAGCTCCACAGCAGTGTCTAGAGGTGCTATGATTCTCTTTTAGCCCTGCTGTCCAGGGATGGCTTAAGTGTTAAACGGCTCAGTGAAGGGTATGTATGACAGCCTTTTTGGTGTGTCTAAATTCTTGTCCAGCATCCAGGAAGAATCAGGTCACACAGACTTGAAGGATGGTGAATGCAGGGATTTTACTGAGTGATGGAAGTGGCTCTCAGTGGGATGAGGAGCTGGAGAGGGGACGGAGTAGGAAGATAATCTTCCCCTGGAGTTTGGCCATCCCATGGCCGATCTCCACCACAATCGTCTCCAGCCAAACTCCTCTCAACATTCAGACACTTCCTCTCTTTTCTCCTTCTCTGCCCTGCTGCTCTGCTACTCTTCCACTGTCCTGCTTGTGGAACCTGGGGCTTGGCGCTTTTATGGGCACAGGATAGAGGGGTGTAGTGGACTAAAAAGGCAACATTTGGGTGCAAAAACAGGAACGCCTATTCTCATTTAGGGCTCTGGGTCCAGGCTTGTGGTTGGAGCCCTCACCAGGGACCCTGCCCTCCTGCCTCCCGTCCATCTCATTATCATTCTCAGTTTTTTAACATGCTGAAAAGTTAATCATTGGAAGAAAATGGCAGGATCTAATGCATTCTCATGCCATATAGAAAGAAGAGTGTTTAGGCAATGAACTCAGAATAAATAGCAAAGCCCTAACTTCTTGACTTGGTATTTAAGATCCTCTGTGATTCATCATCAATATGTATCACATTAATCCATATCTACTATACTTTTTGGGACCTGGCATATGAATTTGCACAAAATAGTTGCCCTCTTTTCCTGTCCTACTGACTGTGCCACCGTTGTTGCACCCTCTTTCTATATCCTCTCAGATATTACTGACTCCATGAAGTATCTCTAAACATTTGCTTTCCACCCTCACAGGGTTTGTCTTCCCCTCCTTTATTCTAGCATTTACTAATTACACTTAAAGTCTGTCCCCACAATTATGTCTCTCACTAGACTATGAGGTCTCTGAAGCAGAGACTGTCTTCAGTTTCTGCTTAAGATTGCTTCCATTTAATAATTTTAGTTTTTATTTTAGAATCTGTTCTTGTCATACAAACATTCTTTCCAGATAAATCAAAAGACATGTCCCTAAATCCCCTCATATTGATTAATCCGCTGCGTATTCTCCACTGGCCTTTCTAACTTCACTCTGTTTACATGATTTCACAATGTTCTAGCACAGTACAGATATCATATTAATAGCTGATATTTATTGAACTTCAACTATGGGCCAGGCATTCTCCAAAGCATGTTATAGTTATCTCATTAGTAATGAGGTAATAGCTATGCATCATCATTTCCATGTCCAATATAAGAGACCTGAGATCAGGTAAGTTATATAATATATCAAGGAGGGGTAGGAATTCAGATTCTAGAGCTGTGCTTTATCACCCACTGCACCACACATCTTCACAAAGCAATCTTTGTAATCTATCCTTGTTATATTTGACACTGCATCATCAACAATTGCCAGAGCACCTAGATTTAAGTAATTTTTATTTATATCATAGCAATGCAATCATTTCAAACTCCAAAAAAGATTATTAAAAAAAGCAAAGCAAGGAATATATTACTCATTTCCTTTTTTTCCAAACACCTAACACAATGCTTTTTACTTGAATTGTTAAATCTGTTGATTTGACTTGATTGACTTCCTTACATCTTTACAGGACAGTGCAGGATCTTTGCCTAAGAGGAAGTGTTTATCCAGGGAGACAAATGCTCTTGAGAAGAGCAAGAAGTATGACTGCTGTGGCCTGGATTCCTCTTTCATGCAACCACTGCAGGATATGAAACATAATGTGTGTTTAATACCCATTGTTCCTCTAATTCACTCATCCATCTGGCTGAATCCATCTTGATAAAGACTGAAATTTTGGACCAATCAAATTAGAACATTTGCACTATTAACAAACATCTTGTACCATTCTTAGAAATTGTTTGTCACCTTGAAGAAGTCCAACAAATCAGTCTTCCACTGGCTCTTACCACCTCTTCCCTCTTCCTTAACACCATTTAAGGTGACAAGGAGACAAGCTGAGGGCTCTTGGTTTGTTGACAGTGCATTCAGTCATAAATGTGTTTCTAAAATCCAGCTTTATCAAGTTACAAGTAACAAGTAATTACCATGCAGCACACCACCTGGAGTGCCATTATGCAAATTTACATATGGCTCAGCTGCAAAATTTAGACAAATATTTATCATCATCCTAAAGCTTTCCTTCCAAAAAGAAAACAGGCCAGGTGGTATTTTCTCATTGAACATGTCCTGTTTTTCCAACTAGAAATGAACTAGGCTCTGCTTATCTGTGGCACTAAAACTCTCTAGAGGAAGTATCCTCTTATTAGTCTTTCATGGAGGAGGGAAGTTTTAAGGCAACTTTGATTAACTTCATGAAGAGCCAATTCAAGGAAAACCCCAGAAAACTGTCTTCAAATATGTGTGGGATTGTCATGTGGAAGAAGGAACACTTGATCTTTATTGTTCTGAAAGGACATGTTGGAATATGTGGGCTGGAATTTCAGAATTACAGAGACAGCTCTCAACTCAGTCTAAGGTGGAATTTTTTTAACCAAAGGGGGTGATATTTTTGGAAAGTTGAACTTTTTTTTTTTTTTTACTGTTTGTGTATATGAAGTTTTCATACACTAACTTTGTGGATTTTTTTGACCAAATGAGTCTGATATCCAAATTAGTATGTTGCTTTCAAAATTGTCACCCTACAAGGTTATAAACTCATTCCATAGAGGCTGCCCTTGATGGTTTTAGAACACCCTTTTGAGAAGAGCCTTTGCAGCAGGCTATGGACCATTTTCTCCTGGGGTGCTTCTGCAAAGGCAAATCCACAATATTAGATTCTTGAATAGGTCAACAGGTATCCAGACCCATATCTCTCTCTTGAGTAATGTGATTAATAGAGGTAAATTAATACTTCTGAGGGATCAGAAAGTCAAAATCAAAATTATAGTGTTACTATAAATTTTGAGATGGAGCCAGTTAAGAGGTTTCTGAAAGCCGTTCTTGCTGAGAGGCCTCTAAAGTTCTCCTTAACCCTGCTAACTAACTTGGAGAATGGAGGGTCATCCAAGCAGGAAAAATAGTCAGTGCGTTCTTCATTCATGACTCAAACTGAAAATAGATAAAAAAAATATTGCATTACATATCAGGCCTATGAGTTCTGTGAGCTCCCAGGAATGGAAAGGGGTAGAAAGTCACAGCTGGGCCTGGGTTTAAACCACGGCTCTGCTATCACTTGCTAGATGACAGCCACACATTATGTAACCTCTTTGAGTCTGTTTCTTCACCTGTAAAATTCGAATGATGATAAATACCTCAAAATGTTGTTGTAAGAATTTAGAAAATATACAAATAAGTATGTAACACAGTGTTCAGCATATATTAAGTTCTCAACACATTGTAGCTGATACTATTATTATTATTTCCAGTGTTAATGCTAGTATTGTTATTGTCATTCTGAATCACCGTTTTTATTGCACTTCCTTACCTCATCTATTCTGCTTTCTCTAATTTTCAAATTAATTTGCATAAAATTCATTTTAATTGCCCTACCAATTTCTAGCCTCTATAATCCTTTTTAAGGGACTTTGTCAAATTATGTGTGACAGTATTTTTATACACAACATGAAGATTAGAAAAACAATGCAGTTTTTAAACGATTTTTATCATCCAATTATACACACACAACATTGAGTTTTCAATGCTGTCACAGTATACAAGCTAATAAAAATTTATAGAGAAATCTTAAAAATACTTGAGACAAGGTTGCGGCGACAACCTTGGAGCAGACTCCCTGGGATAAAACTCTCTGACTAATTCTCTAACATTGTACAAGTTGCTTAACCTCTGTGTGCCTCAGTTTCCTGATCTTTAAATTGGATTAATAACAGGATCTATCTTATAGGATTGTTATGAGGCTTAGATAAGTAATAAGTACTTAGAATAGTGCTTGGCAAATGGTGAGAACTTAACGAGTGGTAGCTATGATTCCTGTTGTTAGTGGTTGATGTGGTTTGGCTCTGTGTGCCCTCTCAAATCTCATGTTGAACTTTAATCCCCTGGTGGGAGGTGATGGGATCATGGGGCAGATTTTCCCCTTGCTGTTCTCATGATAGTGAGCTAGTTCTCATGAGATCTGGTTGATTACAAGTATGTAGTACTTACCCCTTCACAGTCTCTCTTCCATGTGCTCCACCATGTGGAGGAGGCACTTGCTTCCCCTTCACCCTTCTGCCATGACTGTAAGTTTCCTGAGGCCTCCCAACCATGCTTCCCATACAGCCTATGGAACTGTGAGTCACTTAAACCTCTTTTCTTAATAAATTATCCCTTCTCAGGTAGTTCTTAATAGCAATGTGAGAATGAACTAATACAGTGGTCCATTGTAGCAGGGACATACGTTTCACAGTTATGGAAGAAAAAAACAGAATAGTCAGAAAAGTGGATGACAGATATGATTTTATAGAACACAGGTTCCATCATGGTTTCTCAATTAGGTCTTTAAAGTTTTCTGCTCTTTCATAACTATGGAATATAATCCAAAGAGAATGGCGGGCATGCTAGCGCATGTTTTGAATGCTGCAGACATGAAAGGCTGACAGTTGATATACAATCTCAGATTCTACAGACAAGCCCAACAGGCACTACCTTTCAAACCACTTTTCTGTATTCATTAGCTATCCTGTTAAATGTTTTTTCCCAAATTAAACTTTTATATCTAATACATAGAAATTAGGTACATGATTTAGCAACATAAAAAATTGTTAATATGTGAGTATGCAAAGAACAATATTACACATTTGTGAATAAAGAGAATGTGATGAATGAATTAACAGTCCCAAATCCTGGTTTAAGCCCCAGGTTTACAAGAAATTCACAGAGTGACCTTGACCTAATCACATGTCTCCTGGGTCTCATTTGTCCCAGCTGTTGAAAGAAAAATGTAGACAGATCAGCACTTTCCAAACTTTAGTCATCCATAAAACTCCTACAACTATTGCCATATCCATATGTATATTTGCCCTATATAATATCCTTGAAATAATAGTTTTCTTGTACTATTTAACATTTTTTGTAGTGCATATGAAAATAAATGTTTGCTTATTTATAATTTTTAAACTTAAAAAAATAATTCTTTTATGTACAATCTAGAATCATACTGTGTACTCTATGTGAAACATTAGAATAGATGATCACTGAGGTCCCTTACAATTTGCAAGCTGGGTCATCCTGTATCTAAAAATAAGTAGAAATATAGTATGGAGATAAACAACCTTTAGCCTTTCAATATCTGCATGATTTTTCTCATTTTCAGTTAAAGGAGCCAATGTCAAGTAGATTGTTGTCTTCCAATTTGGAAGATTCTATCGAACCTCAAAGTCAATGCTTTGGCCAGCCTATAAAAGAGACTATTAGCTACAGTGAGAAAATTGAAAAGTCAAATCACAAGACTACCAAGAGCAGTGAGTTAGGCCCATCAGTCCAAAGGAAGGGTGAGATAGCGTGACAAGTTCAATCTGGAAAAGAGCCCAGGTATATGTGATAGAAAAGGGTAGGAATTTTCACAATAAGAAGTAAGGAAGATGGAATGTGAGGGCAAGGGGAAAACAAAATGTTTGTTCCTTTGCATTCTCTCAGTTACTTTTTCTCAATTGTCATTTTTGTCACATAAAATTTACTGTTTCAACTGAATCAGAACATCCTAGTAGGTTGTTAATGACCTTCATAAATCAGGTAAATTAGTTATTTTTTCTTACTATTTTTCTTCTTCAATAGTTTTATGATCAATTTATGTTGCCTCTTATCCAAGGAAGAAAGTAAAGGCCTTGCCTTCTCTGTGCGAAGAAGGGGAAGGCAAAAAGCTCAGCCCACCCAACGCCTCCCTCTGTCCAGGTTGAGAATGGTCCACAGCACCACAGGAGCCAGAGAAAGAAAGAAGTCTTTCCTGTGAGAGTGAGTCTTTAGCTGTCTTCTTGTGTGACATGCAAAGCTTAGCATTTTGTGATGTTTAAGGAAAAGGGAAGAAGGAAGGGTTCTTTTCTGTCCTATCCGCGTGGTTTAATAAAGGGGCTTCAGGCTCCTTGCTTCCCTACAGTCTACATCCAGGAGCATTGTTGAGGACCCATGGGTTTCCACGAGTTAGTGTGTCAGAGCTTTTGGAATACTTAAATTACTTACATCAGGGAAAACATGGTGGAAAATGTCAACCTCTATGCCAGTGTCATTGAAAATTCAGGGAAAATCTAAACTCACAGCTGGATCCCAGGAAAGAAGTTTTCACAGTTGTATTCTTTCTGCTCAGCTTCCTCTTCTGCCACTGCAGTGAGGGCTTATTCTTCCCCTCTGGAGAATTGCTTTTATTTTTGAACATAACATTTGCTTATAATATCTCATGGATTATCAGTTTGAAAGATGCTCTCAAGACTTATGAGTATATTTTCCTGACAGTTTTTTTCCTAAAATTAGTCACCCCAAATCTTCTGATAGTTTATGTAAGGGAATCCTCTGATAGTATATGTAAAGGGTAATATGCATATCCTAGACTAACGAGAGACTTCAAGCATTTTCCATATGTGGGGAGGAGGTGTACCCAACATTTTTGTGAGAGGTACATTTTAGTTTCCCAAAGCCTTGAGATATTCATGTGAGTGTAACTCCAAAGTGCACATTTGGTGATGTTGAACTTGTACATCTCAGAAGGGCCATAGTGATAACTCCATTATCACTTCTGTCTGCCTCCCTATCCACCAGGAACTTTCATGAGCCTCCAAGGAGGAGAATTCATCTACTGACTGTGGACACCAGTCATTTCACGCATCAGTTACTTTTAGACTGGGGCAGTTGATGTCTTTGTTTTGTAAATGAGGAAATTGAGTCACAGAGCAAGGAGAGAAGCCTTCCCAAAACTCAAACCTCTCACTCTTTGTAAACCTCATGTCTCCCTCTGTCCTCGTACTCACCCTACCATAAGTACCACGAACCTATCAATCATTAGGGTTTAAGTAGACACATTAAATTCCATATAACTCAAGAAACAAAAAGCTACAGCTATGGAGGGAATAGCATAACAAAGATAACTTAATTGCTGTAACTGCCATTTCTCAAGTAGGCCTTGCTGTTCCAAGATTTTTCCTATTTATGATGCTGAAATGTCTTTCTCCCTCATTCTTGTTGCTCGTCAGTCTCCTATCCATCCTTCAGGACCCAACTCAAGTGTAGCTTTTCTCAGTGAAGCTTCTATTGGCTTGCACCTGTGCTTTCACTGCCCTCTGCTGGCTTATCTACTGTAGCAGCTATGATAGTGCATTCTGATCACCTGTTGTTACATGTGGGAGCCCCATAATACTTAGAATGTTCAAATTTTGTCCTCATTAGAATCATACAGCAGACCCAAGATCTTATTGAGGAATGTAATTCCACACTCATTATTGAGGAATGTAATTCC
Source organism: Cacajao melanocephalus (assembly GCA_963573385.1). Lineage (NCBI taxonomy): Eukaryota > Metazoa > Chordata > Mammalia > Primates > Pitheciidae > Cacajao > Cacajao melanocephalus. The sequence goes on from CAUYLG010043993.1 coordinate 35,702, forward strand.
ACATTCATGAGCACTTTCAACTCATAGTAATCTAGCTGGAGTAGGAAGCAGATTGTGCAAACATGCACAATTAGAAAATCAAATTATACAGCACTTGGGATTTGTAAAGAGAATTGTTGTCAATCACTGCCCTCCTTCTCAAGGTAATAAATACATCCACAGCCCAGAAGTGCTGGGGGAATATACTGCAGAATGTACAACTGACATTAATTAGGAAAAGATGTAGTGTGCAGGAAGTTTACACCTGAAAATGGTCATCGTAGAGGCCACTTCCACTTCTTTTACAGGAAGACATCAACACTGCTTTAATAACTGAACACAAATAGCAGGTTCCATTTTCTACCTGTGAATACTAATGAGTCATATCATTATTTTCAAATCACTGCACAGAGTGATTTACAGGGCATAATTTCTTTCTAGCACAGGTTTGGCAGGCGTGAACATGCGGCCTTAAGAAAGAGCATCCTACCATTTACCAAAGTGTTGTCATATATGAAATCACAGAAGTAGGCGAACAGAATTCCTGAAAAAGGGATAAAAGATTTATGTGCTTTCAGAAAAGCAATGCAATGTGATTGAAGTAAGAGGCCTAAGTTAAGAGTGGGCATGATCAATGTCACCCCGATGGACGACTGCCCTGAGACCTTTAAGAAACACAGCAGGACAATGAGAAATACCATAGAGGCAGAGCACGAAAGTGAAAGATGTAGCTTTCCTCTCTCCAGGCTATCAGGATTAGGTCCTGCTGTTCTAGTGTTAAGGCCATAAAACCCAGGGTCTGACCACTGTGGGGAGGATGGTTTTCAGCAGTCGTCTCTCATACATAGGTAATTACCTTTCCTCTCCTTTCACTGTCCTGCTGCTTCTGCAGAAGCTCAGGGTTGAGGCGGGTCACAATCTTACCATTGTGATGTACTGTGTTGTCCACTCTGCTCCTCTGCACTGTCAAAGGCCGCTTCCACTGTTCCATATGAAAGATCTCTCTATAGTAATGGAAACTGGCAAAGCAATATAATCATTAGCCAGCATGTAATCTTAAACAAATAAGCCTGATGACATGCATAGTCACAAAAATTGTGGGCTTGGTTAGTTTACAATATAAGAAGCTGTCCTGCTATGTTTCTTTAAAAGCCATCTAAGATCATTTTAGAACAGCACTGCAAAGAGTTTTCAAAAACAAGTATGCTGCCAGTATCTCTCTGGAGACTACTATGAATGCAGTATGGTATAGTGGAAAGAATTTGCAGTCAACAACCCTAACTCAGCCCCACATTAAACTCATGACTTTGGATCAAG